>JAQQRF010000540.1:0-69421 GCA_030523145.1 Trissolcus brochymenae
TGTTTTCATTTTTGAACCGAAAATCTTGTTGTAGTGTGCTATGAATTCTCCCATTATTATTGAATGGCGCTCTTCTCCGTATTTTGAAAAACAACAATTGTTCTAATTTTTATAAACAAAGTCCCTAACTTCGTGGCAGCAGACCTTACACATCACCTTAAATTCCCGACTTTATTTTGTATTTACGGAGACATCGGTAACAAAGTTCTTGTTACCGTATGTTACCGATCTTTTGGTGAAATCGCCTATAAACATCTTTGACGATTTCTTATTGGCCCTTAATATGAGACGCAAAGATTACATTTTTCTAAATGGTCAAAAATATCGTTTTATGGGAAATACTATTTCAGACGAGAAAAGTTGTAACGCGTATGTAAATACAAACGAACCGTAGCTTCTACTTTAAATTATCATTCTTGTCAAAAACTTTTTGAAGATAAGAAAATTCAGAAGTGCTTTGCTGAAATCAGACACAAAAAAAACCTCCGAAGATTTGACGTTAACATACGATGATATTGCAAACATGAGGTAGACAATATACCAGAAACAACAATTTTCAAATTGAATTTATGACTGTGAAAAATGTCGTTTTTATTTCGAATACGTATGTTGAGAGTTATAGAAATGTGATAACTGCTCAACTAGTCATCTAAAGTAGATCAAAAAACGACCAAGGCTAGATTAGCTGAAATGAGTGTTAAATCAAGTGTAGAAGGGCTATAGCCATTATTGGGAAAGTGAGTTAGAATAGAGTCATTACATAAGATGAAGTGAGACTTTTTGAAGCAAGTGACAAAATTTTCACTTTCGGGGTTTGAAACAGTCGCACTCTATTATAGGTGATGCAGATTGCAATCATCTATACGGAGAGGAGGGTTTCACGTATCTAAAGAAAATACCATTATCTTTTGGACTCCTTTCACGTACATAATTTATAAAGAATAATCGAATGACGATTGTCCGCTATTTTGGTATGGCATTTTAGCTTTGTGAGAGTAATCAAGGGTTGTCTATAGGCATGTTTGGAAGAAAAAAAAACTAATTAGATTATTCCGGTAAAAAGTTGGTTGAAAATCTAATCATAATGGAATTAGATGGAAAGTAGAAATTTACCTATATTAAAAAAAAATTTCGCCGCTGCAGCCGCTGTTTTTCAATTAGGATTCAATTTGTCATGAGTATATATGTATTATATACCGTTGGATTCGCCATGGAAAGGTCATTATGATGATGATGATTTCATGATGAGGAAGATGAAAAATCATCATAATGACACATTTATACGTATTATCAAATTGATCAAAAATGTTGCATACAAATCTTGCTATCCGTTTGCGGGGTTAGCGCGCAGGGAGCGCAGTGAGCGGAGCGAACGGAGTTCCCTAGTATTATAAAAAGTTAATTAAAAATACAGGGTGTTCAAAAGAAAAACGACCACCCACTTTGATTTTTTTCCGACCACCCATTTTTTCTGAGCTTTTTTTAAATATTTTTTCCCTCTTTTATTATTATGTCAACCTTATTCATAAGATAGTTTTCTCTAAGTAAACGTCTGAATCAGTCTATCCTCGAGAATTGTTATGAAAATCTGCGGTAAGTAAGGATCAGTTAAGTATCACTCAGTATTTAACAGGTTTTAACGAGGTCAATGTTCACTCGTCACTAGGTGGTGGGGTAGAAACTAATTAGTACTAGTAGCTTCGTCACATATTGTAACGGAGCTCCAGCAGGATTTTCTCTGCACGGTAGAATACTCTCTTGATCGCGTCATCTTTTTTCATGTGAAATTCTATACCACACAACAGTATTTCATGACAGACTAAATGTGGCTGTTATAAATTCGACGGTTTAACGGACTCGCGGAGCACTGTATCAAATTATCAATATGTCTATCAATACAGTGCAATAAATCGATGTTGCTGGAAACGTCTCGAGTGCCTCGATCGGAGACAGAACTGGTGACCTCTGATCCTGGTCGAAGATGAGCGTAGAAAGAGTGAAAGTAATTTAGGATGGTTGTATTTCCTAGTCAGGATTTTCTATGTTTCAACGAGGTCGGAAAGGAAGCTGATTTTGGAAGCCCGGCGAGATACTCGTTCAATGGTGATGTCGTACTCAAGTTTCGGGAAAATGAAAATTATTAGATTAGTCTGTAGGAGTTCGTCAGAGATTTCACCATTTTTTCGAGAACAGGCATTGGAAGCAGATATGAAGCGACCGATAAGTAAGTAAATCAATCATTCTCTTATGAAAAATACATGAATTTTAGACATGGTCTGCGCTTACGATACAATAAAAAAGTTTTCAATTAGATGATATATTTTACGGCTCGAAGGACCGATCGTATTACGCATATGTTTAGAAGTACAAAATTCATAACGTTTCACAAAAAGAAAAGAAAACTCTTGTTCTTGAAAAATCTTGTCCTCTTATGGTTCCTATGCTCTTTTTGCTCTTATACCTAGACAGTTATGGTGATTTTCTAGATAGAAATTGTCAGGGAACTGTTTTTGATACCCTGTATAAAACCACCAAAAGATCGTCGCTTTGAGCAGATGATCTAAAAAATTACAAGTGGTATAAATTGAAATTAGACCTTCACTTTCAGCACAGTGGAGTAGCAAGAGAACTATGATTCTTAGCAGGTAGTAAGAACTTTTAAATCTTTATCGGGATATTTTAAGGTTTTTGATAAAAAGGATTCACATTTAAAAGTTTTTTAAACTAAATGTTTTTTAAAGAGAATTGGTTATTTTCTTTACAAACAAATTTTGTAAAGAGAATGACCAATTGTCTTTACAAACAAATTTTCAGTCATTTCAAAACTCTGTCTACCCTTAAGAGGCAACGGGAAAATTCACGTGCCATTTTCCAAAATTGTGCGCCATTTAAAATCACTTGAGTGATAACTGCTGTCTCATTGACCTGTTATAATTTTGTTAAAACTCTTGCACAAGCATAGTTATCGTGAAGCCCAGATTAGAATTTGCGAAATTCCAAATTCTTCTCGGCGTCAACGGATCTAAGAATTTGTGTAGCTCGTGCTTGATGCCTCAGCGTCTTTGCCTTTATATCGTCTTTAAATTGCTTGTTAAACTTAATCCAAGTTTGCTTGTTAATGTTTACTACTTGATGCTTCTTTTACTCATCCGAGATTTTTCGGCTTTTCAACTGCTTGCTTGCTGGCGAGGATACACCCATGTGTTTACAGCCGCTAAAAGAGCGATGCCACACCTGCGTCCAACCACCATCATGAGCAACTTCGAAGTCGCACTGTAGGGCGCATTGCGAGATAATTTTCCTACCATGAGAATACAAGGATGATATTTTTATTACGTAAAAGTAAAATTTCCGTAAACTTTAGCTATTCGATATATTGATTGTAAAATTAATTTCACAGGCTTTCCTTAAAAAGTATGAGGAAGTATTGCCTCAGTGGCTCCGACACAATGATGAGGCACAATTTTTCATAAAACGTTTACAGGTTTTACCCTTTCTGCCGCCCGATACAATTGTGCCGAAATTCGATGAATTGTGCCAAAACCTGCCACAAGCCTGCAGAGCAAACTTGTTCCTTGAAAAAAACAAACAATAATTGTGAAGCACTAAACCGCGTTCTGTGCGACAGAATGGGGCGGCATCCCCGTTATGGACTTTTCTGAGTAAGAATTATTTTTAATTTATTAGAATATTTTGGTATGTTTAATTTTGATATATATATTCATTTTTCTTTTTATAATTTACAGGACAGTTGTTAGTTCTACAGTCTCACATAAACGTGGACTTGCGTAATTTGCAGCAAAATGACCTCTGCTATGCAAAGGAATATAAATGTGAGTAACTATTTCTAAACGACAGCAGAATAATTTTTTACACCTCCGGCCCGAAAATGCCGACTTTGGGAGCCGAAAGTCACTTTGGGAGTCCGGCACTTTCGGGCTCGTCGGTATAAAAAGTATAGTTTGTACCATGGCACGAAAGTGCGGGTTCAGTTTCCGGAGTACTAACAAGCCTCGTTGCGCATGACTAGTCATATTGTACCTTGGCACCGAAACCCGCACTTTCGTGCCTTGGTGCAAAATGTACTATTAATGTAGGTAACATTTAGTGCAGTGAAAACCTGTGATTTTTTTAAAGCTCCTGATATTTAGTTCAATCTACAGCACACGATAATGGCCGGTCACACTTTCATGCCTTGGTGCAAAATGTACTTTTTATACCGACAAGTCCGAAAGTGCCGACTTTCGGCTCCCAAAGTAGGACTGAAAGTCATGTTTCAGATTCGGCACGGGACCCCGGAAACCTGACTTTCGGTTTTACTTTGGGAGCCCAAAGTCGGCACTATCGGGCCAAAGGTGTTGAAAATTTATTTCTTATTATTATATAACAAACAGGACCTCAGGGCGCCTGCGGCATCGGCTCCCATATAATAATGAGGGTTAACAGTCGAAGTTATAGAAGTAGTATAAAGAGCATCGTGATATCATCTTGCAGCCAGATTTCTATAAAAACTATAAAAATAGAATTTAGAAGAGAAACTTTCGATCGTAAATAGTTGAGTATTCAGAAAGGAAAGCCACATTCGTGTATAAATGAAATTAATAACCTAACCTATTTCTTGCGTGATTTCGAAATCAATCCACAATCTAAATATATTGACAAAATATATTATTAGATTATCTAATTTTTGAAACTGTGAATTATCATCAAAAACAGTGAATCAACTACTCAGAATTTGTTTCAACGAACAATCAAATTTGCATATAATGGGTAACAGAAAATATAAAAACTAGATGGCGTGCATGACCACATTCCCACGCGTTAAAATTGGTGGGGTGAGTATATAAGAACTGCTCAAAGAGTGAATTTTTCATCACTCTACTATTTTGTCAAAAAAATAATTTTTGAAGGCGTTCTTGGGTTTTATACTCGAGATGCCTATAATGAAGTATTTCCAAAAGTAATTTATAATTTTAGGACTATCACGATAGAATAACCTATTGTGAAGAACAATTGTTGAAACCTCGATGACAATGCGGTCATCTTAAATTTTTTCCGGCTCGAAGGACCATGACCGGTTGAGAAAAAATTGAAAATTATTTTATCAACTAAAGATTTTTTTTATATTGACTACTAATAGAGCATGCTACTTCAAAAAACCAGTCAATATGTAAGACATGTCGACTACTGTAGAAATTTTGATTTCAGAAAGAATGCTTTGTCTGAATATACTGACAAATTATCAAAAAAAAAAAAATGTTTTATATATACTATACTTTTCCTGAGATAACTACTAACTACTGGAAATCAGTGATTTCTTATTAAATACGAAAAAATGTGTGTTTAGCTGAAATATTATCATGATATTAGCACGTGGAACCTTTTCTAGAAAAACGCAGATTAGCTGGAGAAATGCTCGACTGAACCACGAAAATTCCTGAAGTCCAACTATTACTACTCTGCAAAAGCAGACTAGAAAATTTTATCGAATATTACAAAGACTTATGAAAACTTCCGCGGGTTTTATGACGTCAAAAATTTTAACAGATATGTTAGTTACCTGCATAACTGGTTTACAAAATTAATTTACCATAATGCACGTAATTTCAAAAATGTCTCGACTACTTTTGACATACTACTAAACTGTTGAAATATTTTGATAACTATCCCTTAGACAATTACTTGTCGAATTTAGAGGGCATTTTCATTATAGCCACCATCTTGCTATTTGACCACTATTATCTAATACTATTCGACTATTATCTATTACGGTTACTGACTATTATCTAATACGGTTCGACCGGATGCGTTCATGCTTCAAAACGTGTCCTTAGATCCTGCACGTTGTCCGTGCTCTCTAAAATTCTACAAGAACTACGTCACTTATGACGAACTACTCTGACGACTCCGACAACTAGACCTCCAAAGATTTGCAGCCAGGTGAAGACCTCAACTACTCCAGGCCTGAAAATTCTTGTGAAGAAGTAACTACCATCTCATAACTGAGCTATTGCTGCCTGCCACTTCAGTGAATCTTCGCAGGAACTTTATTAGATAATCCAATTTTTAAAACAGTGAATTATCAACAAAAAAGTGAATAAACTATTCAAAACTTTTTGTTTTTACGAATTTAGAAGGAAAACTTTCGATCGTAAATAGCTGAGTATTCAGAAAGGGAAGCCACATTCGTGTATAAATGAAATTAATTACCTAACCTATTTTTGCGTGATTTCGAAATCAATCCACAATCTAAATATATTGACAAAATATATTATTAGATTATCTAATTTTTGAAACTGAATTATCATCAAAAACAGTGAATCAACTACTCAGAATTTGTTTTCTTCTTTTCAGTTCAGAACAATCAAACTTGCATATAATGACTAACTAAAAATTTGAATACCAGATGGCGTGCACGACAACATTCCCACATGTTAAAATTGGTGGGGTGAGTATATAAGTATTGCTCAAAACGTGAATTCTTCATCACTCTACTATTTTGTCAAAAAAAATTTTTTTTTGAAGGCATTCTTGGGTTTTATACTCGAGATGCCTATAATGAAGTATTTCCAAAAGTAATTTATAATTTTAGGACTGTTTCATTTACGATAGAATAACCTAATGTGAAAATAAAACAATTTTTTGAAACCTCGATGACAATGCGGTCATCTTAAATTTTTTCCGGCTCGAAGGACCATGACCTTCATTGAGAAAAAATTGAAAATTATTTTATCATTTCATCATGTTATTAAGTTTTTTTTTAATTCATCATTATTACTATTATTTTAGTTATTGATAATAATGAATGCTACCTAAATAAATATGTTAATATGTGAGACTTTTTGATTGTTGTACATATTTCCATTACAGATATCGGAAAAATGCTTTGTAGAATGAACGGCCTAATTTTTATTATTATTATAAGTACCGTTATCGAGCTCAAAACCCTGACCCTATATTGGGCTCAAAGCCCCCCCCCCCTTTCGTGCCGTTCCCAATTTCGGGAAAACCCTAATGGAGGTTAAATGAGGTTAGCTTATATAAAATTTGTCCACGAGCACGTGCTACCTAAACTATACTGTCGCAATTGTGGAATACGAGAAATAACGGATTTCGCTTAAATATAACACTGTCGTAAAATTTTGCAAACAATTGCCTCTCATTATGTTTATATGTGAAAATATGCACGGGGTGAATATTTGGGTAAACACTCTTGGAAACGACGCAAGCAATGTTCAAAAGTTGTGTTATAATTTTTTAAAGTGGCTGGCACGGGCAGCCACTCAGTCAGGGCTTGAAAGATTAAGTGGAATGATCCACGTTTCCGATCGAAAGTTTATATTATCAAAGTTTTCCTGTAATTGGGCTCCATTTTGTAATGGATTAACAAGGATCTTATTATCGTCAGTATGGCTTTGCTTGCGGGACCTATGATATGAAGATTTGAGGACAAAAAGTTACAGAACAAAGAGAAGCGCTCCTAGCACTGACCCGTGTGGAACCCTACTACTCGCAGCTTTCGTCTCCAAGAGTATGCACCCTATGAAGGTTTGGAAGATTTGTTGCGCGATGTACTTTTATCCAATTTAGAATTTTTCTCTAAATCTCAAAATAGGCAAAGTTTGTGTAAAAGCCTTCTGATGGATACTCTATCGTAGGCTTTAGAGAAATTAATGTAGGTCACATTTATAGGGCCTCTACGATCCAAAGCTATGGTTTATTCGTTCATGCACAAGAAAAGATTGGAAATAGTCAATCATGCTGAAATAAAAGCATATTGTATCGATGGAATCAGATTAGGTCAGACAGTGAAAAATATTAATATTGATTTTGCTGATAACAGTTGGAGTCAATAACTAATTGTTCACAAATTTTGTGGAATCATTGATACATTTGCCATGTATCATACGGAAAGAATTTGAATCATATTTTCTTCTAACTGTGTAGTAGCAAAAGAACTCCGAAATTCTTAGATAGATATAGAAACTGTCGAAAAATAATCGACCATATATACTGCTGCCTATATTAACAGTTTAAACTAACAAATATTTTTACGAAAAAAATTTTACATTAAAAAATTGATATCAGCTGCTGGTTGATGTCGATGTGATTGATCAATAATGATCAAAAACATAAAGAAAAGTTTTACGACAGGTATTTTTAAACGATACTTAAAAAATCAATACGAAATTACATCATTTTCGAACATTAATTATCAAATGATTAACATTTTGGACATTGGAAAATAGAAGGAACGGTAGGTTAAATTATACTTCAAAACATTAAACTTTATAAAAATGTAATTAGTTTATACGAATTAAAAAATTTCTTAACAAAAAACTAATCACATTCCAACGAAGAAAGATTCTGTTTTTGAGGTTACCCATCGCAACGGACAGCGACTAGACGCCATTTTTGTTTCAATTCTAAAATTCAAAATGTAGATGGCTTTACGAACGCATTTCTCACAAACAATGTGATCTGCTGCCTCTTTATTTAAGCGATAAAACGTATTCTCGATGTCATATCTACTATTCTGTAGTAATAATTTTTGAAAGCGTACTCTCTAAGGTACAACCAAAACGCTTTGAGATAAATTCAAAAATAATCTTCGTCTCGAAAGAGCCTTGAAAAATATAGTGCAAGAAAAATGTCACTGATTGAAACTATAAATACCGTATATAAATAGATTTTTCAAGAATTTATTATTTCTTATAACAAAGCACTCTTATGAAAAATAGTTATATTTTCTTTATCCAGACAGGGTCTGCGCTTAAAATACGATGGAATAATTTGCAATAAGGTGATAGATTTACGGCTCGAAGGACCGATCATATTACGCATAAGATTAGAAATACAGCATTAGAATAGTATTTCACAAAAAAACGATTTGGCAATTCAGATATCCTCTTTAATTGAACATTTTTTCACAACCAAAATGTTTTTAGTGGACAACGAGATATCTCGTTATCAGGTATTGGCTTGGTAGGGAGAGATATTTCATTGCGAGATATGCAGCATTGGTTCGATCGAGTAAGATATCTTGTCCATAAAAGCCTAGGGGGTCAAGGTGCATTCGTGCGACCTTGTCAAACTATATAACAAACAACTGTAAGATCATAGCTTTGAGCAGATGATCTAGAAAACCTATTATTGGTAAGAAGAGAAATTAGATCTTTACTTTCAGCAAAGTGGAGTAGCAACGGAACTATGATACTTAGAAGGTATTAATAACTCTCAAACAATAATCGATCATGGTGAAACTAAATGATTAAGATTATGCCGAAGATATCTTTTTATCTAGTTATTTTTTAAATGTTTTTTATGGTTTCACCATAATCGCATGGTGAAACTAAATCATTTAATATTTATCTGGATATTTTTTTAAGTTTTTGATGAAAAGGATTCATGTTTAAAAGTTTTTCGACAGCAGGCACTGGAAGCGGACAAACTACACGCTAGAGTAAGCTAATTGGTCATTTTCTTTACAAACAAATTTTTAGTCATTACAAAACTCCGTCTACCCTTAAGAGACGAAAAATATGGAAAATGAAAATAATGGAAAAATGCACAACGTTTCAATGTCAATTTTTCCTACTTGATGCTTCTTTTGCTTATTTAAGTTTTCTCGACTATTCAGCTGTCTGCTTGCTACCTGAAAGTAAGTAACTACTTGTACTTTGTATTTCTCTAGTCATTTTTCCTAAACGGGTGTAGAATGATTTTAAACTAGGTAGCACTTAGCGCGGCGACAGCTATTCCTTTTCTTGAAAGTAAAACTGTCGAATTCTGTTTAAACACTTTACCGTCAGGAGTGTGATTACGAAACCTGAAATATAGCAACATGGAAACTTCAAGCATACCCAAAAAGAGCATAGAATAAAGCATAGAATAAATTTGCAAGAACTTCTGACTGAAATGGATAACTATCAGTGACCTGCTTGTTGCTCTGAACATATGATTTAAAGATCAAAGAAAAGAGACAATATAGACCAAACTTGAAAAGTGATAGCCGACTACTAATTGAACGTAAATTCCACTGATACAATTTCGTTGATAGATTTGCTAATAGCAAATCCTCGATTAGTAAATGAAGAGACCATCCCCTTTAACAAAATGTAGTAGTAACAGAACCCTGATTCTTGAAAAGTATTCGGAGCTCTCGAAGAATAATTGAACATGGTGAATCTACATGATTCAGATTACCCCAAAAATATCTTTGTGTGGTGCTAGGCGTAAAGTTTCACTTTTACGCCTAGCAGCGCAATATACTATATCTGGTCATTTTTTTAAACTACAAAAAAACTATTATGCTCTAGGTATGATTTACTGCTGTAATAATCTTTTATCTTCCCTAAAACTTCGGATATTCAATTCAAATGTTAGGCCAGTTCTGCTGAGAAGTTGTGAAATCTGGTAAGTGCGTTATAAGACTTTTTCAAAGGAATATCGTCAAAAGCTATACTAATAAGATCAACTACCTACGCTCTTTTTTGTCTGATTTCAAAAATATATATATATATAATTAATTAAAACTTTAGCTGCTACCACTAAATGCATCCAAATGCACTCTCCATCTTAGAAAATAGCGCCACAAGCATACTTACTTAATAAACGCCACCAGATTATCACCAGTTACATCTCAAATCGACCTGGGAATAATTATCATACAAGACCTCATATGGGCTGCCCAGACGAGCTCTGTGATGAGAAAAGCAAATTCCACGCTTTACAGGATCAAGAGAGCCTTCTCATACATGACAGCGCCTCTACTCAAACAAATACTCAAACAAATCTTCGGCACCTACATTTTGCCTACACTAGAATATTGTTCGACAATATGGGCCCCCTTATCTTCGTGGGGACGTTGAAGCAATTGAACGTGTATTGCACCGCGCAACTAAGATTCCACCTGAACTACAAAACCTCCCACAGAGCGTTGAAACTTTAACGATCTTGTGGAAACATTGAAAATGATAACCGGTGTTTACTCTAGAAAGAGTGAATTACGATCGTTTTTCGAAATTTGAATACTAGATGGCGTGCACGACAACATTCCCACGCGTTAAAATTGATGGAGTGAGTATATAAGAACTGCTCACAAAGTGAATTTTTCATCACTCTACTATTTTGTCAAAAAAAAAATTTTTAAAGGCGTTCTTGGGTTTTATACTCAGATGCCTATAAGAAAGTATTTCCAAAAGTAATTTATAATTTCAGGAAACTGTTTCATTCCTGATGGAGTAACCTATCGTGAAAATGAAATAACTTTTTGGAACCTCGTTGACAATGAGGTCATCTTAAATTTTTTCCGACTCGAAGGACCACGACCGATTGAGAAAAAAAATGCTTCGTCTGAATGTACTAACGAATTATCGAAAAATTGTGTTAGTTATAGCTGTCAGTTACTATATTGTTCCATATATAACTATTAACTACTAGAAATGAGTGATTCCATATCAAATACGAAAACATGTGGAAGAGGTTAGCTGGAATATCATCATGGTATTAACATGGGTTCTCGAAACTATAAAAATGTTAAATTTTCAACCATAATTTTTTATATGTAATACAATAATGCGCAAGAATAGAAAAGCAATGGCATAAACCTAGCCTCTAACGATAATAATGAACTATATGGAAACTTATTATTCATACTGTAGGGGACTAAATGACGTCACGCGAGAGGGGCTATTAATAAGGCCGATTAATCATTTTGGCGCGTCGGAGATCAGTCGCGGTTTGACCTTGCCTTAGTTAATTAGTCTGTACGCTTGCGCTCAGCCCGAAAGACTTATTTATTTATTTATAATAAACTGGACAATCGACTGAACGAGTTGTGTTTACTTTTATGTGAACTGGGCCGGGATTAATCAAATCAACCTCTTAATCCTAAAAATTGGGGGCTCCTCCGGGATAAATCGGAGTAATAGCTAGTTTTGACGAGCAAACGAAAAAATGAACAATTGCAACATATTGCCGACAAAAATGTAAAAAAAAGAGTGTCCAGGTTAATTGATGAATATGTACCGAAAGCGACTGCTGATGTCGGGGTTAAAATTAAAATTGTGACAAAAGACGACGAACCTGTATTTCAACCAGCGCGTAGATTATCCTGTATAGAAAAACAAATTGTCGAAAAACAAGTGAGTGAGTGGCTCGAGCTAAAAATTGTACGTCCGTTCTTGTCTGAGTATGCTAGCCCTGTTGTGCTCGCGAAAAAAAAGATGGGTCAATGAGGATTTGTGTAGACTATCGGCGCATAAATAAAAAAATCTAAAGATCGGTACCCGATACCTCTGATCGACGATGAGTTGGACGCGTTGCATGGGGCTAAAGTGTTCAGCATCCTCGATCTGAAAAACGGCTTTTTTCATGTGTTGGTGGATGAGAGCAGCATTATATAATATGTACAATACACCGCGTTCGTTATCCCTGGCGGACATTATGAGTTCCTCCGAGTTCCTTTTGGTTTGTGTAATTCGCCGGCTGTGTTCCAGCGGTTCATAAACATAGTTTTCGCGAAACTTGAGAGGGAAGGGATCATTTTGATCTATATGGACGACCTCATAATCCTAGCCCCGGATATCGAGACTGGTCTTGAGAGATTGGAGCGAGTTGTGCAAGCTGCAATGAATGCAGGCCTAGTCATTAATTGGAAAAAATGTCAGTTTTTGAGCGAGTGTGGAATATTTGGGTCATTTTGTATCAAACAGTTGTCTTAAACCTTCAGATCGTAAAACTAAAGCTGTACTTTTTTTTCCAGAACCCAAAAGTGTTGTGCAAATTCAAAGCTTTCTTGGGCTGACCGGGTATTTCCGAAAATTTATTCAGAATTATTCTGTGATCGCTAAGCCGCTGTCTGATCTCCTGCGCGGCAATGAGGTTTTTCAGTTCGGTCCAGCCCAGAGAGATGTATTCCTTCAACTGAAGTTGGCGATGAGTCAAGGTCCTGTTCTGACAAACAGTGTGGTTGTACAAACAAGGTGCGGAGACTGAGCTCCGCACCGATGCATCCAAGAAGAGGTTCGGCGCCATCTTGCTGCAGCGGAGCACCGACGGCAACCACCTTCATCCGGTGTTCTACGCCAGCGTCAAGACGAAACACGCGGAGGAGAAATATACCAGCTACGAGCTCGAGGTTTTGGCGATCATCCGGTCGTTGAAAAGGTTTCGAGTATACCTCTTGGGCATCCCGTTCAAGATGGTGACGGACTGTCGCGCCTTCACCCTGACGATGGAGAAGAGGGACCTCTCAGTGCACGTCGCAAGGTGGGCCTTGCAGCTGGAAGAATTCAACTATACCATCGAGCACCTTCCAGGCAAAAACATGGCGCACGTCGATGCGCTCAACCGGAGTCCGCTGCCCGAGTGCCTGGTGCTGAGTGAGGTACAGGATATGTCATCCGTGCAGGCTTGCTTTACCGCGAGGACGAGGGTGACATTCGGCTGGTGGTACCCAGTGCACTCCAAAGCTAAATCATCCGGCGTGCGTACGAGTTCGGGCATTTTTCGGCAACTAAAACCGAAGCAGCTGTCCGGTGCGACTACTGGATCCTGAACCTCCGTCCCAAGATGGAAAAGATTATCCGGAATTGTATCTTATGCATTCAAGCTGAGAGGAAGGCCAGGAAGCAAGAGGGATGGCTTAACCCCATCGAGAAGGGCTGTCAACCTCTCGGCACACTGCACATCGACCACCTTGGCCCTCTAGCGACGACGAGAAAGAACTACAAACATTTGTTTGTAGTCACGGACGCGTTTACGAAGTTCACTTGGCTTTATCCCACAAAGTCGACTGGGACAGCTGAGATGATACAGAGACTCAAGGGACAAGCGGTAATTTTCGGGAACTCCCGGCGAATTGTCTCCGACCGAGGCACCGCTTGCTTTCATTTCGAGGGAGTTCGTGCAATCCTGTGAGGACAAGGCCATCGAGCATCAGCTCATCACCACTGGGATACCCTGGGCGAATGGCCAGGTCGAGCGCGTCAACCAAGTGATTTTCCCCTGATCACGAAATTGACGGCGCCCGAATCTGGCAATTGGTTCAAGTTTGTAGACAAGGTTCAGCAATGTATAAACGCCACAACGCATCGGAGTACGGGCACTTTTATGTGAACTGGACCGGGATTAATTAAATCAATCTCTTAATCCTACAATACTATATGATATTGACAAATTTTATATTGAGTCTACCGGGATAGCAGTAAAAATTTAAATTGAAACCTATGCAAAACCTGAAAAACTTTATAATTCTTGCTTATTATTACTTATTAAATCTTCTAAACCATTCAACTTAATCAGTTTTCAAAAACACTTCGGACATTTCAAATTTGAAATTTATAGATTCGGATAAAAAAAATCAAAGTGAATATTGAAGATAAAATATATCTTGGTTTGCAATACTACATATTAAGCGCTAAAATTTGTTAAGTTTACAGAAAAATAAATTCTACTCTGCCGACTTGCAAACCACACCTTTGCTGATGACAGTAAGATCTACGCCATCCCTACTACACATTCCTCCGCACTGCAGAGAGACTTGGACAACACAACGACATACCATGACGCAACACCGAACAGATGCCAACCTGGTGGAAACGTGGAAACAAACAAATACTGGGACTTTCGAGACGCCTTCCACGTCAACATTTCTTGGGAAACCGCGTTGTCAACCGGTGGAACCAACTGCCCTAGAGAGTGATGTCTACTTTAAGTGTTCCTTTATTCAAACACGGACTCAAAAATTTTCGATGTTGATTTCAAAACTTGAATAGTTTATGTACCTCTTGAAATTTGTAAATTTTTATTCTCTAGATACTTGTACATTTGATTTTGTAATGGAAATTGCCTAGATACGGCTAAATCAATTATCAGCTGCTGACAATAAATGAATAAATTAATTATCAAATGGAGGGGGGGGGGGATATTTCAACCCTTATTTTTATACCATTTAAATTCTCATGCTTCGAATAGTAGACTTGTATTTTTTGAAATTGTTATATCTCGATGCTTTATAATATCGATGCTGAATCCGCTTTTTGGTGTTTCTAAAGTGTCAGATATTCAGATAATGCGTTCAATTTCCTGCTTTACGGTTGCAAAACCAGGAAAAAAAGAATATGGTCCAGCCATTCCTACCATACAAAACCAGACTAGAGAATCTAATGGAAACTCACAGAGCCTTGTGAAACCTTCCTTCTCAAGTGAAATGATACCTGAAGTCCAACTATTACTACCGTACAAAAGCAGACTAAAGAATCTAATCGAATCTCACAGAGCTTTATGAAATTTTCCGCTGGTTTTATGATGTCACAGATTCACAGATTCTAGCGGATATGTACAAAACGACCTTACAAAGTTCATTTACTCATTGCAAAAATTCCTTAACTACTTTTGATAAACTACAGGACGGTTGAAACATTTCGATTACTTTTTCTTCGGCAATGATATCCCTAATATGACTGAGTATTCATTTGTTGTATAAGTCGTTTTTGTATTCATTTTTTCCACAATTATATCACACAATTAAGTGTTTCACACCTTTAAATTTAACCATCTTTTCACACCGGAGTTATGCCAACATTAAATAAATCTATAATAACCTACGCATATCAGATGCCTTGAACACAATACGACGATGAAATGAAAGAAATGAACTATATGAATAAAGTTGCGATGAAATTTTACGAATCTAGTACAGTAGATGCAAAAGACGACGAATTTAAATTAAAAAAAAAATTTGTAGTTAATATTTTTAGGTGCCACAAATTGATCTATCCGTTCCAGCAAGTGTTTCTTTCTTCAACACGTTGGCAGTTGTAACATCGCTGATCATTGCGTCAACATCAAAGCCATTAAAACTTCCATCGTCAAAAGTCTGAAATTGTGAACAAACTGACGTTATTTGTAGAAATTAATATGTTCAAATAAAAAAAATGTGTACAACCTTTTACCTTTACCACGTTTACATTTAGTTTTGTCTTCCATTTTTCAGACATTTTAAAATTGAAATGCATCTAGCATTTATTTATTTCAATTTGCTGTATTGCAAGTAGCTTTTTTGCGAACCTTAAAAAGGATTGATTAAAAAATAACAAACAACGACCATTTTTCCAGATAAAGGGACGTTAAAGTAAAATTGTTAGAATCAGTAATAACGAACTAATTATTATAATTATAACAAATAACGAATTAATTTTTATAATTTCAAAATTGTGTTCGATGCCACAATTTTGAACCAATTTTGTTCTGATTACCGCCAAATCATGCGAAACATCGAGAACAAATTTTATTTATTTATTTATTTATTTTTATTTAACTTCAGTGTCCCCTTTATGATTTATAAGAAAAAATGGTTTAAGATTTTTATTAATTTTGTAACTTCTGCAGTTTCGAATGAGATATTGTAATTTAAACCAATTATATTTGCAATTTCATTGTACATTATCTACGCAAAAGTACATCAAAGTTTGTCTGACCGTCAATCGACTGCAAGCCGATGCGCAGATGCAGTTTTGTAGATGTAATTCAATTTTTTCAAGCTGCTTATATTGCAGTGTGTGTTCTGAGTTTAGACGAGTGTGTGATATATGTTACAACATCTCTAACCACTTTTTATTATTTTTAAAATTAATTCATATCGAATTTAAATACACTGCGCACGAAATAAAAATGTCGTTATTAAATCATTTCAATACTTAAATTGATCCGTTAATTTTTGGGTGGAGTACATAACGATCAATTAAACATATCAAAAAGAAAAAACGAAATACTATGAAGATTAATTAGAATATTTGATTGAATAAAAAGCGATATATATATATATCATAAAACATAAAAAAAAATTTCTCTTATTCATATATATTAACCATATCATTATTAATTTCCCAATCATATAAATTCATACAGATTCTTAAGGGATCTGTCGTTTTTCCTTTTTCGGAACTAAATTTAAACTCAAAAATTAAAAAAATATTTTCTCGTGAAAAGAGACGCAGAGATATTTGAAAATTGCTTTATTAAAAAAAATATATACTAAAATATTTAATGTAAAAAAATAGTCAGATTTCTTATTTTTATTGTTATGATTTTTTTCTAGAAAAATATTTGATAATAATACTTTCTTTTAAACGATGTCATGTTCTTGTTATACAGATCTAAAGATTTTAAGAAAATGAAAATTCGTTTCAAATGTAATTAACTAAGATTCTAGTAATTATCGGATTTTGATACACATTAGTTATTATAGTAATTTGTGAATTATTCTAGTATTCAGTCATTTTAACAAATTTATTGAACAAATTAGTTTTTGCTCGTATTTTAATAAATAATTATAATTGTTGTTCTACTCTTTCTTATCATGTATTAAGAATATTTAGAAACTGGATATAACCTTTTCTATACCTAAACCTTGTTTAATATATAAATAAAAAAATGAGGCGTATAGTTCATTCTTTATCCTAGCATAGTCTGGGAAATAAACTCCTGGACTTTTTTTGTTAGATAACCAATTTATCAACGTGTACCACAAAAATATAAAGAAGTCCAGGCAATATGTTCGAAGATTAAAAAAATGAAGTAATCTATATTACAAAACCGGATTTGATTTCTGAGTAAAATTTCATCAATACATGTGTAACATAATTCTTTTATTTCATATTTTTCATAGCCCCTATGATCTACGGGGCTATATGGAAACTATAATCTATGGTAATTTCCCATGAATCCTTTTTTATTTTCCTTTTTTTTATTTTTATATTGTCTTTATATATAAGTTCCCATATAAGCCTCTTTCATTTTCAATAACTACTAACTAGCCCTTCTATAAGCCTGGTTAATTTCCCATAGACCTCTATTGTTTTCTCTACCTCCCTTTTATTTTAAATTATTTAACTAAATTGAGATACCAACAAATAAATTGCTACCCAAATAAAGGTAAATTCAGACGATTCAAAAGTACTCTGACACCCCTGCTCCTTTTTAAAAGAAGAATTTTTTTTACATTAACATATTATCTGAATACTTCAATTTTGAACAAGGAATATTATAATGACACTTTATCAGTTTCTTTTATAAAGAAAAACAATTTACAATCTTAACTGTGAATATTTTATGAACTGATTAGAATGATTAATTAATGATACTTCAAATTGGATTGATGTTTTCATCTTGTTGTACCAGTCAAACCCAAAATTTAAGCAATTTTTTGAATTAATAAGTTGTTTGAAGTTTTGTACAACAAATGAAAACATTTTGATGTTTTAAAGAGGGAAAAAATTTTGTTTGAAGAAGAAAACATTTGAGATTTCTTAGAAAAATTTCTTAAATCAATTTCATACTTTAAACCTTTTTTGTCATTTAAATATATTTTATGAGTTCAGTTTAAAAATGAGTAAACTAAGAAAAATTCTAAGAAAGTGTAGTTACGATTAATTTGTCTTAAAAGACACAAATTAAAAATGAGTAAAAACCAAGAATGAACAAAATATTGGCTTAAATATTCTACCAAGTCAATTTTAAGAAAATTGAATTGGTTTACAAATTTAATTTAATTTTGAATCAGATTCAATAGAAATACATTTTGAATGCGAAAGTATTAAGTATTTCTGGAATTTGCATTTAAAATTAAAAAAAATTGGAGGGTTCATTTCTTATCTCACAAATTATGTAAATTTCCTTAAAACAATACCAATACAAAATTCTCTAAACCAAAAATCTATAAAATACTGACTGGCAAATGTTCAATTTTAATTAATTCTAATTTGAAATTAAAATTTGAAATTATTTTACAAAATTTTGAAATTAACTCAATGAAATTGATTTTCATAAAAAGTAGAAAATAATTTAGGTGTAAATTAAAAAATTAAGTTTTTAACTAATCAGTTTCAAAATTAATCATTGTTGTTAAAAAAAGTTAGTATCAAAATTCTTACCAAACTTATTACCTTCCAAGTATTACCAAAACAAGGTTCACATCAAAAAGTAATAACCTCCAAATCCTTCATCCTTTTTTAGGTCTTTTTCATTTCCATGTTCCACAAACATTTGAATCAATTTTTTTTCTTTATTTTCTGCAGCTCCAAATTGATGCAAACTCAATATTTTTTCAGAACTTTATGGTCATTCTCTCAAAATCTCGTTTTATATTTCCTTGTTTGGTTGTTCCTGTGAAACAAAAACAATCCTGATGATGGCGTTGTAAAACTGGTTGCTTACCCTGGAATAAAAGAAAAGTTTCCAAATTAATGATAGTTTTATTTTGCCCCTGATCTCAAAAATCTCATAGATACCATTAAAAAAACATTAATAATCCAAGAATAAATTGATTGGGCTTTTCAAAATCAGTTTCAGGCAGAAGAAAACATCTTAAAGAGCAAGATTGAGGTTAAAATTGTAATTTTTTGTTTTTGAAGGTTATGTTGAGTTTAACAAAAAATTTTTCTAATTTATCTTAAGAAGCACAACAAAAATTGAATGACAACCGAACTGGAAATTGTACATATAACGAAATGAAACAATCATTATTGATATTTGAAAAAGTTGAGGAAACTAAGATTGTCTAGATCAACCCTGTTGTTTTTTGGACCTTACTTATTTTTGATTTTGTGACAGATGGATCTTGGCGTCTGAGCCTCTTCAACGTAAAAAGAAAAACGAAAAACTAATCACGAACCGTTTAACAAAAACATGTTCAGTATAAAATATATAAAAATCTGAACAATACATTGCGAAAAAAATGTGTAGCTGTCATTTACGCGACTGCGTTAAAACTGAAAAACAGTTGAACATCGACTCTGACGCTTTCAAAAAATCGATTAAAGAATCGAATTCCACTTGTGATTTTGAATCTATAAAGTTTGAATTTTTGAGAACAAAAGTTATAACAAAATTATAAGGTTTTGAAATAAATACTGATTGAAAACAAAGGAAAATTCTTTAAAAATAGACAAAATTGATTCGGAAAAGCAGAAATTAAGTTTCAACAATTCTGAAACGCCCTTATTTACTGGAAAATTTTGTTTGGATTTTCTAGACCCCCATGGTATGGGAAGATTGTTCAAAAATTATTTCAAATACAAGTTCTTGATACTTGTAAAGTCACATCTACTATTTTGTCTTATAAAAAAATCTAGAATATCTTATTATATATAATTTTCTCAGTAAATCGTTTTTGGGAAACTCGTTTTAAGCGCCACCTACAGTGTACCTTAAAAATTCTAGTTCCCGTTTTCTTCTTAAGGTTTTCTCATTTTTCCTAGTTTTTTCCCAAAAAAGGTCAAATAACTTCCTATGACATTTTTTTAAATTTTCTCTCTAAATTGATTTTAGAAAAAAACAGGGTTTCTATAAAACCAAGCTCTAAAAATAATTGTGGGTTGCCCCTTCCTTATTTTTTATTAATTTTCAAAACATGTAGGTAACAAATTTTGAGCCTTCTTACTCCGTTCTTGAAAACAAAAATCATACAAATTTAAATTTCATAATAATTCTTATTTAAACGCTCCAATTTTTCCAAATCAACAATTTTTAGATATTGAACAGTTGAAAATGAAAAAAAAACAACCCCTTTGATCCGCCTCTGAAGAACAATTTTAAATCTTATAAAATAAAAAAAATCAAATATCAATAAAATAAAATGACAAACAAGTCCAATCTCGTTCTTAATGTTTATTAATCATGGTATAAGTAAGTTTGTATCGTGAGAACTTCATCACGTATCTCATTCACACCCAATTGTCTCTCTCTCTCTCTCTCTCTCTCTCTCTCTCTCTCTCTCTCTCTCTCTCTCTCTCTCACACACACACACACCCAAGTCACTCTCACGAATCGCATTCATAAAATATACAACCATCGCACGGTAGCGCCATCTCATAGAAACACTGTACATCCACATACTCCTGCATATCCAAAAATATATATCATATATTTGTATAACCCGGCACATTAATTCGCAGCCGTTCGGTGTAGTAACAACGAGGAGGTTAGTCTCAACATCATCTCCCGCGCAGCGCCATCTGTGATACAAAATTCATTCCAATCGTGCCAAGATTCTCACCTCTCAAATTCATCCGCAGCGCCATCTGATCAGCGCATGTTTATCGCGCCCTCGGCACACAAGTTCAACAAACGGAACCGTTTCTAATTTACAAATTTCACCTCCACAGGTGGCGCTGCCAATCAGCAGCGCCTTTTAAAATTCGACACAAATGTACATGAAAATGATAAGTCCAACCGGACGGGGCACCCACTGTGTACCACATGTGGCGCCACCATCTAGGCCCAATCACGAATGACGCAAAATGGCGTTATGCCCGCTTAGTAATCTCTTCCCCTGCCCCTTGAGTTGTCGCCGCTCCTGCCCCTGTTGTTAAACATGCGATTGTTATCGTTCTGCGGCCGGTTCATGTTCCAATTCGGCGGGGGTCCCTTACCAAAAGGCCCAAACTGTCCAGCGTTGGGCCCAACATTCGGGGGCCTGAAGCCGGGCCCGTAGGGTCCCGGCGGCCGGTCAAAGTTCATCTGATTGTTCGGGCCTCCGGGTCTGAAGTTTGGCGGTGGGCCCACCCATGGTGGCGGACCCTGACCCACAAAGGGGCCCATCGGGCCCCGGAAATTGGGTCCGAAGTTGCCATTCGGGGGCCTAAAATTGGGCGGGAAACCAGCGCCCATAGGCGGTGGGCCGTTGCCAAACGGCGGGGGCATCATGTGCGGCGGTGGCGCCATCAGGGGACCATCCATACCGAGGTGGGACATCTTGCCAGGGGGCGGCACCGACGTATTCAACGTGCTCCTTGAGTCGGACTCCTCGTTCCAACCCTCGTCGCCCTCCATCTTACGGCCGAACTGACGGAAGTCCGTGTCGCAGAACGAGTTCATAAACCGATCGTCGGACTTGCGGTAGTCGTCATCCTCGTAGTTGGACGAGCCCTTTGAGCCGAAGCGCATATCCAGGTCGCCGGAAGAGTCGTCGAACGAGAGTCCCCGCGCGCTGTCGGAGCCCCAGCCGATGAGCTGGTCGAACTTGCGTTTGCCGCCGCGGTTCAGCGATTTCAGCAGCTCGGGATTCTGAGCGAACTTCGAGCTGGCAAGAGGCGGGGGCAGCTCCACCTCGGAGACCTTGCTGTAGTCGATGTCGCGGTTGTCGTTCAGGTACTCCTCCGAGGACTCGAGCTCCTCCGGTGCCACCACCAAATCGCGAACCTCCTCCACTTCCCCGGAGAGGACCAGCTTGTTGATCGCGTCAGCGCCTTTGGTTATTGCTTCGTACAACTTTGTGTTAGCTACAACAAAAAGAAAATAAATTTGAACATTTATAGATGGACAAGTCGCGTTAGAATCATTTTTGTTTTTGAATACTCACGTTCAACAGGAATGACTTTTCCGTATAATAAGATACCAGTGGGTTGCAGCTCCGAGCAAGGCACAACACCCGGGATCTGCTGCTCGAGCAGCTGTCCGAGGATGTTGTTGATCTGCTCGACCTGTTCCTGGTCCTCGGCTTCCATCTCGTTCCACTGTGCCTGGAAATTGCGCGGGATCGGCTTGCTGTAAGGGACCTTCTTGCTCGCTGCCTTTTTGCCCTCGTCGATCGCGTGGTCCAGGTCCAGCCCGGGTATCGCCCCGTTCTTATCCTCCTCGGTGTCTGCGTTTATCCGGTCCTCGGGACCCATGCCTGGTATCACTCCGCCTTCTTCAGCTGAAAGTAAACGATTTTTATTTCTCTCTTCTAAAAAAGTTGTCTTCTTATTGTACAAAAAAACAAACAATTACCAATCTCTTGATCGTCAATTCCAGCAGCTCCAGCTGGAAGTGTATTGAGGTTGTATTTGTCACGCATAAGGTCCCCGGGTCGATTCCGCGTCCAGAATTTCGAGGTATGGTCGTTGCTACCGGAACAAAGTATGTGGCCTAACGGATGCCAGGCGAGGGTCCAAACTATACTGTCGTGCGCCTGCTCAATCACACCCACTTCTTTGTCAGCACTAAAAGTGAACGACGAAAAAATGTTCAGTTTATTTTACAATTAATTTGAATTCAAGGATGTATTGAGTTTGAAAAAAAAGAAATTCCATTACCCAACATGCCAGAATAGAATAGCCCCATCGCTACCACCGGAGCAAAAGAGACCCTCGTGACTGGGATGCCAGGCCACACTAGAGGCCTCTTTCTTATGACCCCGGAAGGTCTGCACTTCCTGGCTGAGGTTTCTGATATCGAACAGCTTGAGCAGATGGTCCCTGGACGCGGTGACAAGCCAGTTGCCGTTCTCGTTCCACTTGACGTCCATCACTGTCGACTTGTGGGCATGCAGCGTCGCCAGCGACTGGCCTGTTTTCGGGTCCCAGAGCTTCACCGGCTGCTGGTTGTCCTTGCTCCCGGAGATGACTAGACTCTTTTGCGGGTGCCAGTGGACGCATTTCACGTCTGCTCCGTGGCCTGAATTATTTGAATTGATATTAATTTTTCGATTCGAAAATTGAGTACAATGTTGAAACCAAAAGTAAAACATCCAAGAATACTTGTACATAATCGTGAACATATCTGATATAGTCAGATATAATCATATATAACCATAGATAAAACATAGACAATCATGTATAAAATTATAAGTAATTTTGTAACGGAAAGTATAAAATTAAAAAGTTTTATTTATTCTTCAAATGTTGTTTCGTCGTTTTTTACCTCTAAGAATTTTTTCTTCGTGGCATCGCAGAAAATCCCAGATTCTGACTGTACCGTCGTCGCTGCAGGTGGCCAATTTGTGATCCGTCGGACTGAAACTAACCCGCGCAAGAAAAAGACAAAAATTATACAATGACCAAATGTCTCAAAACCGATGTTTTCTTTCCTTTCTTCTATTTTTTTCTTTCATTTTGTTTATTCTTTTTATTAATTATCTCATGTTAATTAAATTTTCTGGATTTCTTTTGCAGAAAACAAATTGAAAGTAAACAAAAAGGAGTCTTTATTTTTTGAAGCAACGTTTTGTATGTATCATGAAAAGTGGAAACAAAAGGAGTCTATTATGGAAATAATAATCCACCTCCAGCAGTCATACCTGGCACCAAGATTTCAACTTTGTTTTTTTATATTTTTTTATTATTAATCAGAAGAAAAAAGTCTTATGAAGAAGAAGAAATTTTTGAGAAAAAAGTTTAGAAACATTTTCAGTTATTGATTTGCAATGGGTTCTGAAAAGAAAGTCTTTTAGAGTGTATAAAATTTAGATCAAGAAAAAAAATGTGAAATTGAAATTAAAAAAAGTTGGTTTTAGAAAATAAAAAAAAAAGAAAAGAAAAGCAGCAAAGGGAGTTCTTTTTTTTTGCAGTGATGCCACATGACTGCCAAGAGGTGTGCCAAAGTTTCATGATCCAGAATCCGTTTATTGATCGATTTGAAAAAGCAGTACATCGATTCCGGTCTCTGAGAACAATTTGAATTCGCAAGCAATTGAACAAAGTGATGGACAGAGGGAGACAGTTGGGATTGCCTTTATTTCTGTTTTTATCATAAAGAACGAAAAACTTTTATTCAAACCATTAAAAACGATCGAGCTTCAATTACACATCGCCTAGACTAAAATTCATCGACATACATCGCAACTCAATTTCATTTGTCCAAACTAAAAAGTCAGTACCCTTTGCGAGACCTCTTTGAAACCCTGCAGGATTTTAAGGAAAGGAAAAAGGAGAGAGCTTTTCCCCCCACCCGGCCCACCGACTTGGTTTCATACCAAGCTTCAGTTTTATTTCAATTCTGAGCGGAAAAAATGTTCCTTTTTCTTTTTCTCTCATCTGTGCACCCATACAAGAACAATTGTGAACAGATAGGGGGCGCCGCAATAATAAGAGCTAGTTTGATGATTATACCTGAGTCCTCTTATCGCTTCTTTGTGCGCTTGAAACATCTTGACGTTGTTCATGTTGCTCTGCCAGTACTTTACGTAGCCCGCGTGGTCTCCCGTTACCATCCAGCTCTCGCTATGCGACCAAACCATCGTCCTTACTGGACTATCATGAGCCTACAAAAAATATTCATTTTTTCAAATCAACAAATAAATCACAACCTTTTACTCCTTTTACCTCAAAACTTGTTCCTTACTTTCTTCAAACAACTTTACATTTTCATTGTTCTTTGCTTTTACATTTTTTCTAAACCACAATCTTTATTTTGTTTGTTCTGAGTATTTTTGACTGTTTACTGAGATGTTGTTGTTGTTTTTACCTGAAGGATTGTCTCAAAGTTAAAAGTAAGACCATTCCAAAGAGTGAACTCGCCACTGGAAGCTCCTGTGACGAGACGACGTCCCTCAGGAGTCCAAGCCATGCAGAATATCGGGCACCTCATTTTGTTCGTCGCCGTTTTCACAAACCTCGTGGTCACCGCGTTTATCGGATTGTCCACGTAGCTCGGCGGTGGTAGCAGATCTGGATAATACATCACGTCCGGTTGTAGAGCCCTCCTGTCTCTGTAGTCTCGCTGCCATACTCGGTTCTAAAAGTATTATTTTGAAACAAACAACAATTAAAACAATAACATGAAATATGAAAATAAAATTGACAACAAGTGAAGAGTAAATACAAAACAGTTGTCCAGTAATTTGTATACCTCTAATGCTTTAATTATGGCAGAATTATAATCGACGGTTTTTCTCATGACAGATTTTCTCAGTCTCTTGCCGTCGAATTCGTCGACAACCTCTCCGCCGCCTGGTATAATTTTCGGAGCATGGTACGGTCTAAAAGGTTTGAAAAAACCTCGGTTGGCGTCACGATTGTTCTGGTACCGGTGCTGGAAGCCGCCGGAGGAGGTGTTGATCGTTGTCAGGGCAGGGGGCGGTGCTGACAAGTTCGGTGTGGCCGGCGGGGGCATCGACAAATTCGGCAGGCTGATCGCCGGCGGCGGGGTCGCAAACTGGGCGTTCGTAGCCATCTTCCAATCGAACTCAAACTTTCAAATTTTGAGGTTATGTTGAGGTTGCCAAACTTTCATCGCCTGAAAATTAGAATCAAAGTTAGTTTTGTACTAAAAGTTAGATTTTGAGGTTAGGTAAACAATGTTGAAAAATCTAACTAATTCATGGTTGAATGAAAAATAGATGACAATTTTTGAGGTTAGGTTTGAGTGCTGCTGATTGACCAGTTTTTTTCATTTTCTTGATGGGAATGAAATTGTTTGTTTTGAGGTTATGAAACGAGATTGTCAAGGTGTAGTTTGTTTACCATCTTCGGAGCATTTTTTGTTCCTCCATTTCGGCGGCTGGGACGGGAGATTGAGCAGCAGTGGCTCCGACGTTTGGCAGCTGACGGACCTCGGACTAGTTCGGGCAGATGCGTCAAAATCAGGGGAATTTTCTGAGACTGTCACTTGAACGCGTGTCGGAGTTTCATAAAAAAAAGTCGTGTGGGACTAATGCAAACGCGCGGCACAAAGCCTGCTTCGAACTTTGTGTACACGATCACTGACACCAGACGCCATCTTGAAAAACTCGACGGCAGCAGTTTCGGTCCGCCCAAACTTTAAGTCACGTTTCCAAACTTCAAGTCTAACCTACAATTATATTCCTAAAAGGTTTTTTTTTGTTACAAAAAGTAAATAAATAATGTAAACAAAAGAGATATGTTGAAATTTAAACAAAAGAGAAGTAAACAAAAATGCAAAAATGTGAAAAAGGTAAACAAATCGAATGTAAACAAATCGAATGTTAAATTACAAAACAACAAATGTAAACAAACACTGAACTGTAAAAAAAGTAACCTCAAAACTAGGTTTGATTATTTTTTCTGATTATAAAATTAAAACAAAAGACAAACGTCACCAAATGTTTAAGTAAGCCAGAAATAACGTCTTTTTTCATTCGTTTAAAAAGTTTAGATGCACATAATTTTTGTTTTAAAAACAAGTGCTGCCAACTTGAAAGCAAGTCAAAACTGTTCACTGCCACCAACGATTGAGAACGAAACATAAAATCACGACTTCGAGAGAGACACTGCTGACAATTTTTGTGCTCTTGTTATTGTTTTTTAATTTTGTCAACAAACCAGAAGAAAGATTCGAGAGATGGGAAATTGCAAAAGATCTGAGTGACAAGAAGGGTCTGGAGGTTCAAGGTCGTCAGGAAAAAGCGCGCGGGAAAAATCATTTTCTTGACGCTGCCTCGCATTCATGTCACACATTTTGTTTGTAAATAAAAGTAAGTCTGCTGAATTTAGCGTCATAACAATTGATTGAATTGTCAAGATAGGGTCACCGCGAGTTTTCAAGGTCGAACTTGTCCTTCGAGGGGTCAACCTTTGCTTGACCTAATTGTTTTAAGGTTAAGTTGTAAAAAAAAGTCTGGACTTTAGAAAGTTTGTCCTTTGCTGAAGTGTGAATTGTTTACATCGTGAAAAAAATCTCAAAAAACGTTAATTTATTTCTAAAAAATCTTTTTCAAGTGTTTGTTTTTTTATTTATAAACAAACAAACACTTTTTTAAATTTATAAATAATATTTTGAAAGTATTTTTGATTTGTAAACGAAGTCAAATTCAAAATGTCATTATTAAAACTGATAAGATTTTTTAACTTTTTATAATATTTTGAATTCTTGTTTTAGGCTAAAGATGCAACAATCCGCAAAACCGTTGTTTACAATACGTCATGAAGGTCATCCGAGAGCAGTCGCATTTAGTCCGAGGGTGAAAAATTTTAATTCTCATCGCCTGTTGTTATATTTTAACAGTTGTAAAATCTCGACCTGTTCTGATGTTAATTTTATATTCTATTTTTCTTCAGAACAAGAATATTTTCTGCTCGGGCGGTTACGATAGTAAAATTTTATTCTGCTCGGCGCGACATGATTTTTTGGGCTCAACACAAGCGTACGTCATTGCCTTCAGTCAGAATGCGCAGGCGCAAAATTTAATGGTCACTGGGATGAAATTTTCAGCCAATGGTGATAAGGTGAACCAAAAACAATTTTTTTTTAATTAATTTTGTTCAAGTTAAATTTTGTTTTGTTCCATAAATAATGCACTGTAATAATTATATGTTTAATACATGGATAAATCAATGAAAAAAATGTAAAAATAAAATTTAATTTCAATTTGTTTTATTCATCTGTTTTAGACTGAGTTTTTTTGTTTCAGTTACTGGCAGTGACCGGGTCACAAAAGTTAATAGTGGTTGACGTGAAGACGGCGACACAAATCACAAATTACAACAATTGTTTGTACAGCGGACGAGACAAAGCATCATTGATGGTAGATCCGAACCAGCCGAACATTTTAGTTGCTGTTTCAAGTGATGGCAAAGGCTTGACCATGATTGACTTTCGAGTTCCTACTCATATGGATTTTGCTATCAATGTAACAAAGAAAACTTTTTTTCTTAAACTATTTTTTTAGTTTCAACTTTCAGTATCTATTTTAATTCAATGATATAAGTCATTATTATTTTCCCTTAGTTGATCGTTTGTTTTTTAATTTCAGTTGTATGAATCGACTATAAAGGACACATGTTACCTGGACAAATCCTGGCTTTACTCAAATTCCATCGTTACAACCAGCTCGAACGGAACATTAAAAATTGTTACTTTCAACGGTCAGGTTTTAAACGCCTTCAAAACCGACCACAAAGTATTTTCCGTCTGTTGTACGCCAGAAAAATTTTCATGCGGAGTCACGCCCAAAAGTTTTTTCGCCAGCAATCGGGAGGAATATCTCAGTACGTCCTGTTCTTATGTATAGTTTCGTCAATTGAGAATTCATTTAAAGAGAAATGGTTGGTTCCATTATTTTAGGTGTGATTATGTGCGCTGGTGAAAAACTTTCATACTACTGGCCCCAGGTGGGCATGCGACGTCTTGAGGACAAACTTGAAAACCACATAATGAAGGTGAGGTATAATTCCTGTGGCAGCGCCCTCTACGCCGCCTGTGACGCTGGCGCCATAAAGCGGTACAACCGACATGCTCTCAACAAAGAGACAATCTCCTCCCACGCCCACTACCTCGAAGGCGAAGTTTACAAGCATAAAAGCGAGATCTGGGACTTTGATATCTCCAAAAATGATGATTGTAAAGTTCTAAATTTTAAATCAAGGATGCTTGAGCATGATTTATCAGTTTTCTATTTTATGATTTTTATAATGCCCTAACTTTTTTGCAATTACAGTTAATGTAAATAAAATTCGTATAATTAAGTGAAAGATTTTCTTTTAGATCTTGTCACAGCCTCGAGGGATGGTACGGTTGGACTCAAACTCCTTGGCTCGCCCAGCCACGGAATCGTCGAGTATGCTGAGATTGCGTGACGTTGCAACGAATAACATCTTTGCAAATGAGAATGTAGAAAAAGGCAAATTTAATGAAAATTGTAATTTTTTTAATATCAGAGAATTCTGTGAGATCCGCAGTGCGGATTGTTTGTTTCTCGTAAACGCATTTCTTGACGAGATGCAGCTCGGAATCAGTTATGGATCTGAAGAAGTAAACAAAAAATACAATTAGGTTTCATCGTATACATAGGTATGTAGATATTTTTACAAGGGATTTAAATGTGGTAATCGTGCAATCTCAATGTAAGAAGTAGGAAAATAACCAGAGAAGAACCAACATTTTTTTTTTAATTATTTATTTTAAATATTCTAATACGATATAAACTTTGGTGATTATCTCCTGTCGTATTTAGCTTGGATTGTCAAAATGTTTCAGTATTCTCTAGAAAGTTTATAAAAAAATCTTTGTCAAGAAAAAGAAAACTGCAACGTTCTTGTCGTTCTTTTTTTGTCATATCTAGTTTTACTGTCACATAATTTTCTCGAGTCGAAAAGAAAAATCAAATTTCCAGTTGTTTTCATTTCATTTTTGTATATATTTTTAGTTCCTAGTTTCTGCGATCACATTAGATCGAAACTGTACACAGTTGTAAATATATAATTGTCTGCGATAATAAAAACCTGTACTGCCAGCGATAAACTGTACTGAAAATGCGACTTAGTACAAAAAGAATTATGCAATAAAACTTTTCTTGGTGCCAAAAGAAAAGAAAAGAAAATCTAACGTATTGTAGAAGCAAAATTCGCCGTGTAAATAGGATGCTTATATTTTGTAAGTTCATTTTATATCTATCCTAGGTGTCTTAGAATTTTAAGAAAGTTATAGCAACTTATTGCAAAGTTTTTTTTTTTTTTTTTTTTTTAAATAATTTTAGTTATCATTTTGAGAAATTAACAGAAATACTATTTTCTAAGATTGATTTCAAAATTGTGAGCTACTTTTGGGATCTCATCGAAAGGTGCAATTTCTTGTAGATAAGATTAAAAAAATACTGCCAACTGCGTCTATTCTATTTAAATAAAAACAAAATCATAATGAAATTTCAATTTGCAAATTTATTTTTGGATTATTAAATATAGGACTGCACTTGTAGAATAATTAATTTTAAAACCATTATGTAATTTTTCTTTTTCTCCTTCTTATTTCCTTTTAAGTTTTTTCTATTTATTCTTTATTGTAATTAAAATTTTTAATATGTGATTATTTGACAACTTTGTTTCTTCACATTCTTTTTCCTGGCCAATTAGTTATGCATTTTTGTTCGAGACCCCGAACAGGTGTTTGAGTGTAAGTATAGACTTAATGAAACGTGTTTTTTATCATCACTTTCAGTTGTCCAGTACGAGTGCGAGAAAATCGTTGGGCAGCAAAATAAAACTGCAAGGCACATTAACGAATGGCAGTATTTCATTCTGTAAGTAAAAAATTCCAGAAACAATCTTATAATTTCAAGAATTTTTAAAATCAATATTTCAATTTCTTTTTTCTCTATTCTAATAGATCTATTGTCAAAACTCAAGATTTTTCAAAACCAAAAAAATGTGTGTACAAATGTGAATTTGTATGAAACTATTTTTATGCACTGTTCAAAATTTGAGTTGTAATTTTAAATTACATTAAACATTCAATTTATTTCTTTGTGAAGCTAAAATCGGAGATTTTATTTTTAAACATCCGCATGGAAAGAAAAATTCTTGTTGCATAATTCAAGTGCATAAAGTTGTAATTATGCAAAAAATTCGTTTGCGGTAACCAATTTGTTTATGCTTATATAAAGATCGGAGTTCTAAAAAAAAAAATGTTTTTTTATATTTGGCCAAAGTTAGGAATTAATTTTGGTTGATGAATGTTGCATAATTAAAATCACAATGAATTATTTCAAAAAGCAGACACAATATTTTCTACTCTTTTATTTACTTTCGTGAAACATGTCAAAATGATTTTTTTCTTATCCGACACCTGTCAGTTAAGTTTTCTATTTTTAATCTTTGTAAATAAACGTTTGAATTGTTCAATGATTTTTGAAGATTTTTCATGGATTAGAACAAGGTATTTTGCAAAGAAAAAAAATAACGAATAATTATATTAAAAAATGGTTAAAACTTTATTTTTATATTTTACAGGTTATTTGCGCGAATTTTTCTTTTAAATGTCCGGGATAAAGTGCAAAATCATCTCCATGGCAAAGGTCAGCCCTCCGACCTTTGACATCAAATTCGTGAATGTCGAAAACGAACGAGTTTTCGCCGAGTGTTCGGTACCAGAAGTTTTTTGCAACAGCATGGATTGCATCTACAAAAATCCATTTCAGCTTAGGACGCGGAATAAAACAAATCTCATGCCCTGCGTAATGAGGAGCCCGGATTTTTGGGAGATGAACAAACATCAAAATCACATCTTCGAGGAGTACAAACGAAACCGAATGAAACATCGCAAATTAAGGGTTTTGCGGAGCGAAAGTGATGTGGGAATCGAATTGAAGAGAAAGGTTAAAAAGAAGAAATTCGACATATTTTAAATGACTTATTTTGTTGCAATTCGATTTTTTTTAATAATTTCAACATTTGATTTGTTTAAATTTTTTGTTTACATTTCAACAATTTGTTTGATTACATTTTTTGTTTACATTTCAACAATTTATTTGTTTACATTTTTTGTTTACATTTCAACAGTTTATTTGTTTACATTTTTCGTTTACATTTCAACAGTTTATTTGTTTACATTTTTCGTTTACATTTCAACAGTTGATTTGTTTACATCTCAACATTAACATCATTATCTTATTCAAAAACTTGTTTTTCTCATTTTTGTTATAAAAATTCTGACTTCACGATAAAATGACGGACGATTATTAATCTGCAGATTTTTCCCAGCCCCTTGCCAAATTTTGTAATGAGACAGGAGGACATGTCGGCGCTCGTGGATGCACTATTACTGGATATTTACGGTCCATTTGGCGACAAAAGTCGCTCCGAGAGTGACTCTACATTTTCACCCCTTTACCTTCGCAACACTCACGTCCAACGTTTCCGGTTACACGTGAAAAGTATATAAGCAAAAAAACTGCTTTTTATTTGTTCACATATTTTGTTTCGTTTGTTTTCTTCTCATCTTTAGAAATTTTGTTTGTTTGTAAACAAAGTACCCAAAAAACAAATGAAAACAAAGTTATGTATTTATAAACAAAAAATAACAATAAATGACCAAATTGAATGAAATTGAAACAATGGAATTTAAGTGATTACTGAATTATCCAGGCGTGAAGGAACTACACGTGGCCCGAGGAAATTTGTGGATCCGCATCAATCACGTGGGCTCAATGCTAATTCGTCAGCTTCGACGCAGGGATAATCTCATTGCCAAACGAGACAAGTATTATGACGTTATTACAGCCCACCTACAAGCCCTTAGTAATAAACGCAGTAAGTAATCGCGCAGCTTTTGATATTCAAAATGAAAACAACAATTGTAAACATCAAATTGTTTACAATGCTGTTAACGAAATTATTGCGGCAAGGTCGGATGTTATGTTTGATGTTTTGAAAAAGAGAGAGAGAGAGAGAGAGAAAAAAAAAAACATCGTGGGCGTCTGTTTATCATAAGCATATCTTGGCAAAGTCATTAAGTTCGGAAAAATATCGATCAGTGGTACAGGCAAATGCATAGTCAGACCGGGGAAAATTCTACTGATTTCATACAAAAGTTATGATTATTGGAATGTTTTGTTTCTTTTGTTTTTATAGATCCAACTTTTTCATTGTTAAATAAAATCCTTGTATGATGTTTTGATTTTCACAATGGAGATATTAGTTCAATCACGAGTCATAGCGGGTTGGAAATCGAGCAACCCTGCTGTGAAAAATATTTTAGTTCATTCATTTTCATCTAACACTTGATTAGCGACAGTTGTTCGTTTCTGGGATTCATTAATTCCATCATCAAACGTTTTGTACAATGACCTTGAAAATGTTATCTTCAAGGCCATTGATGTAAATTATAAAAACTCATAATAAAAACAAACGAACAAAAAAAGCCGCTAGATGTAAACATAAGTTTGAAAATACCGTTTGAATGACCTTCAAAATATTTTCAAGGTCTTTTGCGATTTGTTCTCTGGTTACATCTGATTTCTTTGAAAAAAACAGTTTTATTGGTTTCAAAAAAATGGAACGCAAAAAAAACGGCAAACGAAAAATCTTTTCAATGAATTTAAGACATTGTTTAATCCGAAAGAGAGAGATACTGATCGTCAAAGATTGCAAGCTGCGATACTAAACAAATTCTGCGGACAGTGCGTCGACACCGTTTAACCTCAGACAAGGCCATCGGGTCGATCATCGATACCGGGGCAATTTGCAGCCCACCCTCTGACACTCGGGGGAATTCCCGCAACGTGCGTGCGCGCATGCGCGCGTGGGCGATCGAGGGGGTGAGAAAGTTTGCCTCGAGCGCGGCGCCATTTTGGATGGTGGTGGGCGTGCGCACGGACTCAGCTGATCGTGTGCGACGGGGTCGGCAGATCGGGATTGTTTTCGTGCCCTCGGTTTCCTGGAACCTGGCACCAGGCCGACATCACAAATTCTTCGAAGTAGCGAGCGCTGCGGTTGAAATTCAATCCTAACCTCTGACAATTCCGAGCGTTCGACGATCGAGCCTTGCAATGGGGATTGCGGGTTCCGACTAGAGATTCCGCCAACTGGCAGTGTTTCCTGGGAGCGATCTAACCTCAAAACTCTCAATCAGGAAACACGACAGTGTCTCTGGCCTAGGAGAAACACACAAGTTCGTCAAGGTTGACAAGTTTTTGGCTACTGAAAATGGTGGTGAACGGTGTGGGTCTGGGCGTGTGGAAAGGGCAGGTTCGGTCGAGGCAGTTGTCCGCAGAGTCGAGAGTCGCGAGGTGAGGGGAAATGGCGAGCAGGTTCGCGAGATAGGCCGGAGGATGAGCGGGTTCTTTAATTCCCTCAAAAATTTCGCGTCCGGAGCGGCCAATGCCGGCAGCACTTCTAAGTATCAGGAAGAGGAAGGTGAATTTGAGAAGAAACAAGTAGAGAGCCAACGATCGGATCAGACAAGATGTTCGATCAATGTTTTTTCATAACTTAGTTTTTTGAATTAAAATGCATGCGTTGTAGAGTAATTAGAAAGATGTAAGACAAATGATTGTTCCAGGCGAAGACACCAGGATGCGGTTTTCACTGATCCCACAACCTGGAGAAAGTGGTTTCCCGCAATGGCTCGACGCGATGAAGATGGTGACCAAACTGCAGGGCGGAATCCCACCGGAATTCCGCAAAAGAGTAGGTTTACTTTAACAAAGAACGAACGAACAACAACGTTGATGATATTAGATTTTTGTATGTATCGTTTGTGTGTATGTAAGAGATTGTTTGTATGATTGTTTGAAAGCGTTTAATAAAAGTTCTGTTGTGTGTTGTTTTTTTATAATCAACCCTAATAGACAGGAACAAAGGACAATATAAACTTTCGTAGCAGAACTGATAAAAATTTACAAAACTTGACGTAACCCTATAAGCACACGATATTCGAAGAACATTTCAAGAACATTTACAATATTCAATAACATGTTTTTAATATCTCTGTATGTCCGCCAAGAAAATATTTTTAAAATATGCCTAGAACATTTACGTAGGATGATCTAGGTATATTTTTTGATCAGATATGTCTAGAAAATTAAAATAATATTCTTTGCTTATACGGAAATGCTATGTGAAAAATTTATGCAAATCTACGTCTTCATTACGCTGCATTATTTACACAAATCTTATACAAACATAAAATCTTCTTTTAATTTTCAAAGTTTCGTTAAACCAATAATTGATTGTTCGATTCTTTTACAAGTTTGGACGAACGTTTGTCTTCAAATATGGAATGAAATCGATTTATGTAAATATTGCAGGACGATGAAGAGTTATAAATGGAGGATATGAGCGTCGTATGGCATCCACAAACCCAATATATGACACCATCAGTGTATGATAATTCAGTTGGATTAAATTCAGATTGGGGTTTTTAACTTTATCTTTTATAGTTATGGTTGACCCTGGCTGAACGTCATCTAGCAGAACGTGGGGTCGACTGGAATCAGGCGGAGAAAATCTGTTTCAACGAGTGGAGTAACCCCGACGATGATGAACTTGGTATACAAATCGTCAAGGTGAATTTCTTGAAATATATTAAACAAAATATTGTTAAAACTACTTTATAAAAAATACTTTCACAAATATCTCTTATTAAACTAATGTAAAATGATCTTTTCAGGATCTTCACAGAACAGGTTGTAGTTTATTCTGCGGGGCAGCCGGTAGGGACAACCAAGCAGTGCTACGAAGGGTGCTGTTGGGTTTCGCAAGGTGGAACAAGTCGGTGGGCTACTGCCAGGGTTTGAACGTCCTCGCAGCTCTCATTCTCCAGGTAGTTGACCGCGCGGAGTCCGCAGCTGTGAAGGTGATGATCTACTTGGTGGAAGGAGTCCTGCCAGAGGCTTACTTTGCGGACAACTTGCGGGGCCTCTCAATCGATATGGCAGTCTTCAGGGACCTTTTGCGGGTACGGCTGCCAAAACTCTCGCGCCATCTGGAGGCGCTGCAGATGGACTCCAGGGATAAGAATATCGGTGAGTTCTTATTGAATGAATATAAATTTTACGTTAAATAAATGATTGTTATTTCTGAGTTGTATTGTTTGTTTCTTTTCTAATTCAGTATTTTGGGTTTTTCAGTTGGAAACAATTATGAGCCACCACTGACGAACGTTTTTACAATGCAGTGGTTCCTCACCCTCTTCTGTCACTGTCTCCCACAGGAAGCTGTGCTGAGGGTGTGGGACCTCATCTTCCTCGAGGGAGACGAAGTTCTTCTCCGAACCGCCCTAGCGATATGGGAAGGTCTCGCGGAGTAAGTTGAAAATCGCAACCGACCAGAAAAGTAAAGCATCCATTTTTCGAATCAAAAATTAAATTTCATTTTCAGTCGTATCATGCCGGTGAAATCTGCGGATGAATTTTACAGCATCATGGGAGTGCTCACTAGAGAAATGCTCGAGTTCACCGACACAAATTATCTCATCAAGGTTTTAATTCCTTTCTTCTTTCTTTGTTTCAATTTCTTTTCGTTGAAAAGTTCAAGTTCTTTTTTTTTTCATTCATTATTTTTTCTTTCAGAGAATTGTAAATATGGGCCCGCTCTATGGGGTCACGAGTCTCCGTGAGAAACATAGGTATAATATAACCCCTTGGGCCAGAAGACTGAGCGACGACGATGAAACGGACACCGAGGAGGATGACAGATTAGCAGTCGAAACTGCGACAGTAATGATTAACATCTCTCGAAAGAAAGGTTCTGATCTGAACAAATCAAACATACAAATTATCATGATTGAATTGAACATAAATAATAAAAGATAATTGTCTCATTTTGTATCCAAATGTTGTAAGACAATTTCGTTATGATGTTTCCTTGAGCATTTCTTTTCTTTACATTTTTGTTTTAATTAATTGAAAATAATATTTCAACCTTTTCAGATCGCTCTTCTTCTCCGATGGGTGCACTTTTACCTTCGAGCGACAGGGAAAGGTTGGCCCTAGACATCAGTTCGCTAAAGCAACAGTACGCAAAATTACGCGAGAGACAGAGACAGGCTCATATTATTTTATCAGGTAATTAAAAGTAGAACTGAAAAAACTTCTTTCTCAACCAAAGAGAATTTTCTGAGGGCTGTTTCTTTTTCAGCTGCCTGTGCTAGACAAACGATGGTACCCTCGCCATCGTCGCCGGCGATAAATCACCTCCTGGTGGGCAAAACTGCCCTGGTGAGCGGTAAAACTCGTCAGATCAAGCCGCCCGTTCGGAGCGCAAAGAAAAGCAGTCCGAGCGCGACGAAAGCGCAGGGCCGTGAAGATAAACAGGGCGTTACGTTGCACTGGAAGGACATGAAGAAGAGCAAAGATAACGCAAGTGCGGCTGGTGAGTTTTCCAGAGTCTGGAATAAATTCAAAGGGGAGGCCACCGGCAATTAGAGCGCTGTTTACTAAAGAAGGGCGTGGGGACAAAGAAAACTCGGTGGGACTCGAGTTTAGAAAGCTGGTTACGGGATGTAGAAACGATCAAAGGGAAAGGATTTGCAAGTATAATTCAGAGGTTGAAAAACCATAAGGAGTAAAAGCGCGGATACTCTCGGCGGGTAATGAAGGCTTCCTACGAGTGAACAACTATTGATCGCAAAGAAGCTCAGTGGTGTATTTGATAGAAGAATAAAAAAGAAATGACCGGTTTGGATTTAGCTGAACTGAAATAAATAATACAGTAGAATAGGAAAAAGGAGTTTCCTCATTGTTTTAATTTGATACCAATATGATGAAAAATCATCTACGTCTTTTATAGTTTGTTGTTTGCACGCGTCCTAAAGTGCGACAGGGAAAAGCTTTTTAAATTATGAAATTCTAATGACTCCCATGCGAAATTATAATCTGCAGCTTCTGCTGCGGAATTACATACAACTGTATATCTAAAAGAAAAACATTGCAACGAATATTAATAGCTGTCATTTTTTTAAGTGTTACATTATGTATGGCACCACTTATCTGAAATGTAAAAGGCACGTGAACGTCACACGTGTCCATTACAACTGCCATCGCAGTAACTACAAATGTATGTTTTTAATTCCAGATACGGAACCATGTAAATAATTTAGTTTAAACATAAAGCCACAACTGGAAACTGGTGTTACATTACATTACATGTGGAGCTATAAACCATTGCTAGATACAGTTCCAAATTTTGTGCGCAAACTAAATGTTCAATAAACAGAAACAAAAAGCCACACAAAATGTGACAGATTAAAAAAAGAAAGAAAGAAAAAAAAAAGTCTCGTTATACGTCATTGGCCTTGATTCGTATAAGCTCGTTTGTTCTCGTGTCGCGTCGGGTGATAACCACCTGTTTGATGCCAACAGGTACAGTATTGACGCAGGTGTGGCGCACAGGGTCAACATCCGGCCCCTAGTGTTGCGCGCATCTCGTGTCGCATCGCTCGGTCGTTCGTCCGAGGCAGCCGCAACCACGTAGCCTTAAAAATGTTGCGACGCCAGAAGTGTGTCGCGCGGCCATGCTGACTATACTTATCGATCTGTTTTGTTCCGTCAGATGTGAAGCGACTGGCGTCGTCGTCCGATGGGGCCGAGTCCGTCAAGACCGACAGCGACAGTGACAGCACCTCCACGGAGCTCTGCGACGAGCCGGACCGTCTCAGCGACCTCGACAGCGGCGACCCGTCGTCCACGTCGGAGTGTGGCGCCGACAGGTGGAGCCCAAGAGCGTCCCCGATCGACTACCCCGAGGACTCAACGAGCCACCGGAAACAAAGCTCCGAGATCCACGACATCACCGAGCGGATCGACAAGTTATCCTGGGAAAACCAGGGGTCGGAGGTCACCGACCCAGGGACGAAGTTGTGTGAAGAAAGTTCGTCGGAAAGGAGGGTGCAGTTGCAAAGCGACTTCGAATTGGATCTGAAAGCTGGTGCGGTATCGGTCGATGGGAAAGATCCTGATAAGGGGTCGACTGATAAGATATCAACCGCGTTTGAAGAGGCTGATTTCGAATTAGGAGGGACGACTCGAAGCGACGAAACGGCAAAGTATTTGAGCTCGGGCGATGAGACTCGGTCAGACGTTGTTTGCAATCAATCTCGCAGCTTCAAAGACACGCTGGAGACCAATCGGATCCACTTTGCCTCGGAGTCCGAACTTGTAATCCCTCACGAGATTGACACGTACCAGAGGGACGATAAGGATCGCTGCTCCGAAGTCAGTGCGGAGATAGGCGATCGCGAAAAGAACCCGAGTCCTCGTGGTTTCGAGAGGGAGGCCGCATCGGACTTTAGGTTTGATTACGAGGAGGGCAAGATGTTGAAAGTGCAAGAAACGAAAGAGCCGGAGAGCAACAGGTCACCGAACTTGAGCAAGTCCGAGCGGTTGTACGGCGCTGATGAGGGCTACTACAGAAGCGACTTTGCCAGCGACGATTATCAGATTGATAAACCCCTTGAGGTTTCTAACGAGTTCGTCCAGAAGTATCAGTACAAGTTCGACCTAACTGACAAATTCGAGTCCAAATATAGTTACGACGAGTTCGAATACAAACCCACTTATAAGGAGGACCCAACTTCCAACCTCATCTCGGACACAACTTTTCACAAGAGGTATGAAGACAAAGTCGAGGCCAAATTTCAAGAGACTTTGAAGTTTCGTCAGAGTCCGAAAAGTCCGGAGAGCACAAAGTCGTTCAGTTCCGGGGAGACGATGGGACCCGATTCGAAAACTTCAACAATTATGGATCTCACACCGGTAGAGCCGGAGCGACCCTTCAGTAGGAAGAAATCGATCGGATCTTCAGGCAGCTCGGAATCGAAGACTCTGACGATGAGATCCGCGGAGTCAGAAGATTCGAAACTGCTAAAGAAGCAGGAGTTGAAAACAAACTCGATAGAGATAGCAAGTCCCTGGACGACCATGAGCACAGATTCGCTGCAGAACAAATCCGACCCGAGTCCGAAACTGGTGGTATCCGCGAGCTCGAGCGAGTCCTACAGTCCTGGCAAACACAAGTTTTCCGAGAGGTCAGTTGTTGTCGAAGAAAAAACAAAATGATAATCTGAAACTGAATCGTCGAATAAATTTTTTGATTGTGTTTGATTGTTTTGAATCGTGGGATCTTCCCAAATGAAAATTTATGAACAAATGACGATAGGATATAATAATTGTAAATTTTCCACTTGGGTTGGTCTTGTCTAATCTGTATATCTTTTTTTGTAGCCCGTACTAAAGTGGATTATGTTACGTTTTATCGGTAACTCGATGACAATAATTTCTAGTAGCACAAAGTATAGAAATCAACTCATCAAGTTTAACCGATGAATTTTGTTTAATGCTTCGTAACTGTAGAAACTATTCCAGGGTTTTTTAAACAGCAGCTTCAACTTTTTTGTTTTCATCATTTTCTATTATATCGATTTATGATTTTTGTATCACCATTCTACCCCTCATCTACCGAGGAGGATGCTTTACAAAAATTAAACTTTAACCATTTAGAGGAGGTGAAAATAAAACACGTTGAGCATCCTTTTAATAGCATTGAAAAGTGTAGAAAAGCTGTGAATATCGTAGATTCATTTCATAAAAAAAAAAAAAAAAAAAAAAAACGAAAGATAACATAGGACAAAAAAATGTTATTGATTTCCAATGACACCTGTCAAGTTGTGACAATTATCTTTGCCAAGTTAATTTAAGCATCCAAATAGATCAAACAAAACAAAAAAAAGTAAAACAATTATCGAACCACTGATACTGAAACAATTTTTTCATTTGCAGATCTTTCAGTTCGGATTTGCAATCTCCCGTAAGTGCCAATTCAATAAACTATCAGTTCAGTTACAAGAACAAAGAGGGAAACCCTTCAGAGTCGCCATCAATCGAGACCATTGCAATCACCTCGCCATTCTATCCGATCGCTCATCCAAACCAGAAGACACCGTCGCCGTACAGCTCAAAGCCCAAATCGGAAACTTCACCGAAGAGCCGGCTGGAAACCATTGAAAACGATCTGAAAACGACGTCCCTCCAATACACGAGCGAAACTTATGATTACAAGCCTTACAAGTACAAGCCGAATTCCGACATCAAAAAGTCCGACGACTTTTTAAGCTACAGCGACAAGTCTCTGACAAAGATCAAGTCCCCGAAGAAGGAGGTTCTGTCCGATTCGTACATCGAGGATGGGATGGACACCCTGTCCCCCCTGCCTAAGGAGGGCAAGTTCGAGTTTCTGCACCGAGGAAGGGACGACCGGAAGTTGCTAGGAATAATCGGGGCGAAAGCCTTCGAGAGAAGCAGCAGCAGTTTGGACAAAACTCTGGGGGACCTGAAGGCTTCGCCCTCAAGCGACGAGTTCGTGACAAAGTCCGTGAAAAAGAGGTCGAGCGACATCCTGGAAGACATCCGACACCTGGAGGCCAAGTCGCAGACCGGTAGCAAGGACACGAGCAATCTCACGAAGATCACCGGGTACATCTGGGAGGACGTCAAGGACCTGGAGGCGAGGAGACAGGACACCTTCAGCGACTCGGCCAAGAGCTTCTCCAAGGAGACGTTGAGCCGACCCACGATCAGTGTTTCCAATGAGATGCGCAAGACGTACGTGGTGGAGCCGAAGATAAACATCGACGACGGAAGTATTTTGAAGTCAATAACAAAGAAGAAGGAGGGCGACGAGGACGACGACCGGGAGTCCAAGCTCGGCGTCTGGACGAAGGTGAAACCCCGGAAGAAGGGCGAGAACGGGCGCAGGAGCAGCGACAGGGCCCTGAAGATCATCCAGGAGAACTCGGCTATTCTGCAGAAGATCCTGACTTGTCAGGCGAAGAAGAGGCTGCCGGATCTGGAGGCCATCTCCAAGGAGATAACCATCAGTCCCATAAACGAGGAGATCTCGAAGATCTTCAGTCCGATCCTTGAGAAGATGGGGTTGAACGAGCACGAGATCAACGAGGAGCTAGCAAGGATCAACTTCCAGGAACTGGATCAGAAGTTCGACGTGCAGTCCACTTGCACTTCGGGCTTCAGCGCGAAGATCAACGACGAACTTTCCAAGCTGTCGATCATAGATGACAACGAGGAGATCAACCATTTGGCGCTGGACGAGTTCATTGCGGAGGATTATCTGAACACAAGGGAGGCTGTGATTGATAGACAGATCAACGAGGAGCTGTCCAAGTTGTTGGGCAGCTGCGACGGCGCTGATAGAAACAAGGAGAAGATGCAATATTTTTCATACAAGTCGGTTGATTCGGATACCAGTACGTTGTCAGAGGGCTTGGATTACCAGGACCCGATTCCTAGGTACAGAGGACTGTCCCCCAAGAGCGACGTTGATATCTATCACGAGCTGGAAAGGTTGGACCTGTCCGCCAACATCCCCTCGACTTCCACCATCGACGTTGCCTACAATCCATCCGTTCCTTACACCACGTCCAAGTACTCTCCAATCTTGGACAAACCTTCGAGTCCCTACGCGTCCTACAAGCCCTACAACTACAGTTCCAGACTCTCGCCAAATATTTCCGAGGGTTCCACAATTATCCCAACTCAGAAGTCACCTCTGGAGAGCAACTACGATTTCACGACCAAGAGTACCAGGAGTCCTTTTGATTACACCGGATCGTACCTCTCCAAGGAGAATCTGGAGTTTCGCGTCAGGTACGACCAGGAGAACAGCAGCGACAGGACGTTTCCAGAGTCAAAGTATTACAAAGACGACTACAGTTACGACAGCTTGAACTACCACACGAGAAAGTTCGACCTCACGTCACCCATAAGATATTCCTACAGTCACAGTACGAACTACGACGAGAGTTCGGACCTGGTTACGAGTCTGCCTGGAACCTTTGAACCCTACTCCAGGCTCTCGAAACATTCGCCAGGTTACAGGGACGCGGCCAAGCGACCGGTCTCCCATCCGGAATTCGCCGGCACCCCGAGCCTAACTAAGTATCCTGAGGAGCCCGTCCGAGACTCTTCCACTTATCGAACGTCTTCGTTGAGTCTGGATAACATCGGACAGAAGCCGGTCCTCAACGCGGACACCACGCCGAGCCCGAAGACCCACTTCAGCCCATTCCCAGTGAGAAACTCAACGAGAAAGCCCAAAGATCTGGCGCTGAAGCTGGGACTCTACTCGCCCACGAGGCCCACGTCGCTCGAACCGCTCAAGAGATCGTAATGTTCGGTTTAGACGATTGGCACAGCGCGACTCGTTTGCACGGACTTCCGGGGTGGTTTTGCACCCTGTCTTACGATTGTTTCGCTGAGCAATACGTGCGTACAATAATTTTTCGAATAGAAATTAAATGGTTGAAAAGAAAAAAAAACGGACTAGTTGATTAGCCTAATTGTTAAAACCAGTTGCTTCGGCGCCGGAACTCGATCCAATGCTTGGTCTCACGATCATTTCTGACAAACCGAACATTTGTTACGACGTTGCAATTCGGAATGATGCTGCTTTATACACCGTTGATTTACACTTTTGAAAAATTGCTTCGAATCGGGGTGATTGTTTATCACTTGACTCGGGGGGGGGGGGGGGGGGGAACCCTGGGGGAATTTCAGGGGCCGGAGTTTCGGGAACCCGGCCGAAAAAAAAAACAGCCACAAACTCTTTAAGTATGGGTTCTCTTTGAAAAACAAACTTGAGAGATGTCCGTGTTACGAGTCCTAAGAATTCATAACTAGAGTTTAAAATTGGCGAGTATGAGGCGAATCGATATTTAAAGGGTTGATCAATGATTTGCATTTGCGTTCACGTTGCAAGTATTAGAGCGAGAGATTCATCGTTAAGTCAGGCCTATGAATGGTTATGAGGATATCTGTTTCAGGCCTCTTAATGAAATTGAATTGATGTACCGTGGCGAAGTTTTTTGTTTTTGTTAAGCCATTGCTGTTAACGCTGTACACACTTCGAAATTGGAAAGATTGTCATTAAAAGGTCATGTTGAAAAAGAAGTTACTGGCATTACAGATTTGTTGAATTGTAAATTAAGGTGGTTGTATATTTCTTAATATATTTTGTCAATTGTTTAAATTATAAAACTGTTTATTATATGTTAACTACACAACCATTTTGAATATCCAAATTGTAATTTTTATGCAATTCTTTCACATTTGTTACGCTTCCGCAATCAAAAAATTTTGAAGTATAAGTTTGTTGTAAAAATCATTGTTTTACACACGTTTCAACGATAAAAAAGCTATAGTTTTGTATAACATTTTTCGCATAATCCAGCGAGATTATTAAAAAAATAGTGTTCATTTTTAATCGTCTGAAAAAAAAAGTCCTTAACTCCGTGGCAGAAGAAATTATGCATGACCTTAATGACTGAGGGTTAAGCCAACACGCATGCGCAATGCTAGCTTTTAAATTAAAAATCTTGTAGCATTTTAATCGACACGTCGAACGAAGCGCACTGAACCTGAAACTGCAGATTTAAACATATATCGTCGAGTTCTTTCCTCCATTTTTATATCAAAAAAAAAAAAAAAAAAATGAAAGAAAAAAAACTTCTGAGAGCGAATTCGGTTGGCAGATTACGCGAACGCAATTGGGTTAATGGAAGAGTCTTGGAGTGTACAATTCGTGATATCCGGTCTAAGATCGGAAGGTTTGAAAGTTTCTACTCGTAGAATAACATATAGTTAGAAACAATTATTATTATAACGCTGAGTGGGAAGGGAGCGTCGCTTATTCAGAACCGAGGCAATCTCGAAAAGACTTCAGCTGATTTTATTGTCAGACTTAATGCGCCGGCAAGAGCTCTCTCGGGTTCTCGACAAGCGAACGAACGATTCGGCGTCGTTATTTTTGTGCCTTGATGTTTGCTCGGTTGCTTGTCAGGTGTCGCCAATCCCGAACTAGGTTCGCAGTTAATTGTGAGGTTTAGGGGCCGAGAGGCAGGGGCGGGCGAGACTTGTTTCGCGTCTTCGACTGAGCGCAACGTGCGATTATTAATTTGCCAGGCTGTCGTGTCGCTGATTACAGGAGACGGGCGGGAACGCGACTGAGCCAATTACAGCATTTCGAGCCTAATTTCAACAGTTAATGCAACCTGGACGAATTGCAGTTCCCAATATCACAGTTCACTGTACTAAAATTGTGCTCCATCTCGGCACGTCGAACTGACATTTTTTGACAACGACTGTTTAGTTGGCCCCACCTTCCATTTTGCAGATTTTACAAGCGACGCTTTTCAATTTTTGTTTTGTTTTTTAAACAACGCACTCTTTGAGGAACGAAAAGGAAAAGGGAAATAAGTTTGTAGTAGAACCAAACTAACCGCAGGGAACGAAGTTATGACATTTGTTTGTTGAGCACAAATGTAAACGTTGCGAAAATAGGTGAGATTATTGTACATAATTGCAGCTGGCGAGCGAGAAGACTAAATGCTAAGGATGAGCGTTGCACGATTTGTGGAGGAGAAACAAGCAAAGGAGAGAAATAAAACTGGTACTTAAAATTACAACAGTTAAATAATGACTTTTCCTTCATTCCCTAGACGTTGCGAGAGGATTAAGCGTCCAGACTGTAATGAGTTTTGCGATTTTCGCGATTGTATGGAGTCTCCGGCCGTTGATAAGCAAATGCACCTTTTTTTCCGCTCCGCATGATTCACAAGGGATTTTTGTTTTCAACATTCGCCTTTCTTTTTTGTTGTACAGTTGAATATGTACACACATATTTTTTTTTTGTTTTGGTTTTCCACCCCACTCTTGGTTCTCTTAAACAAAATCTTAAATATAAATGGAAGGATTTCGTGTTATATAATAATACATCTACAAAACCCATCAAATTATTTTAATTAAAGCAATTTTAATCGCAAATCACATATCTCTTGAACGGGTGAAACAGATAATATAAATCAATCCAGGTACGTAATTTATGCATTACCATAATTAAATAGGTTAACCAATGAGAACAAAGATCCCATACCGTTGTTTTGCATCCAGATGTATTGCATCACAAAATTATTTTAATAATCAAGTTCGTAAAAGCGTTCGGATTTCAAATACTTGGATCATCAAAAGGTATTATTCAACATTCATTACCATATTTTGTATCGTATTTTTTTTTGTTCCTCTCGAGATAAAAATAATTTTATTTTCATATACATGATGATAACAAAATAAAACATAATCTTTTTATTCAGTTCGTCCTCTTTGGTAAAAAAAAAGCGAAGGTAATCAACCGTCGGTTCAATTCCCTCTCCGCATTGCCATGCTGAATTACATTGTTTGACGGAACTACATTATTATGATGGCTGCGAGCGGTATGTATGCAAATGAAGTAAGTAGTTCAATTCAAAATTTGGAAAGTAAATGAATGGTAGCGCTGATGTTTACGAAATGCTGAATGCTTACGTCGAATTTCAAGAATCGCCCGTAGCACTGATCATGTACAACAATATATGACTTCCTTGAAATGCAGTTAATTTTCCAAGAGGTCGTTGTTGTCAAGAGAATATAATTTGTGTTGGGGATAGCATCGGTTTGAGCTGTGCGATGATATGCAAAGAGGTAATGAACAGCTAATTTCGCTTGCAAAAACTAATTGATGCGTTTGATTCGGATGTATGTTTTATCGATTTGGACTCTAAAATATTCCAACCCCTTTGGATGAAAAGTTTGCTTTTTATTGCAGTATGCAGTGGAGGATATTCTTTTTTTTTTTTTTTTATTTACATACATATTCACATCGCAGTGGGCGTTATTATAAATGAGATATTCAGCATACATTTACATGAGGCCTACATCACAAAATAACTTGTCGAAGGTGGCGCACAAAATGCTGCATGCATAACGATGTCGCACGAAACTGGTTCTCTATGTGCAATAAGCTCGATTGTGTACATGTGTTACTTCATTTTGCATCAATTATGAAGTATTTTTGAGAACAAAATTTCGAACGAATGAACAATCTAGTTCGTTACAACTCCATCGGTAAGAGTGCGCTGCGACTTTACCGATGGAGATTAAATTTACATCATAAAATACGACTCTACCCTTTAATCGAGGTTTGTTCTTTCGAATTCAAATTGTTGAGAAAAGTAGAATAGAAAAAAATGAAAAGAACGTAATTGGCAGGTGGCAGCACTTAAAATTCTTAATCAAATTTTAGGTTATGTTCAACAATTGCTCAATGTTCTACATTTTAGATTCGTCAAATTAGTTTTCCATTCAGTGAGATAGATCTATTCAATTTGCGAATAAACAAGTACATGTCATTCCGTTGGGATTTGAAGTTGTTCCCCATTATCGATATGCTTTACGAGTCAAAGAACTTGATCCTAGTCATTAAAAGGCAGCTCATTGAGCACCTCGACGTCAAACGCAACATAATCGTGCTCTTCCTTATTGTTTCCGGCATCCGAGTCTTGGAAGTCCTGTGGGATGAATATTTTGCTCTCGTGCGTGAATAACTCGTCGGCCGTTATTGTCTGCATAGCTGCCCACCTGTGAGCGACTTCTGCATGAATACACTTCCGGTAAACAAGACAATGCAGATGCGGAAGTTTTTCATAACTCACTCGCATCATTCCGAGCTTGGACAAAGCTAGGCGCCATGATTTCATGAATTTTGCATTAGCGTGCACATGTTTGGAATCGGGTGTAACGATTAACAATATCCCTCCTTGTCTCAGTGTCTTGTAAGCTTTTAGGCAGCACTCATATCTTTGTTTTGGACAAGGTAAGTATTCCAGGAACAGTGAAAAAACAACAGCATCAAAGTAGTTACAAGGTAGTGCTTCCAGTTTGTTGTCACAGACTAACATTGTCTCCTCCATCTTGACATTCAGAAAATCACACTTCAGAACGGTAGGACAAGATGGCGCCAGGTCTACTGCAGTCACAACAAACATGGCGTCATCCCCAAATGGATCGTAACAACTCCCAACATCCAAAAGTTTAATTGGTGACGAGTCTTGTTTTAACGACAACTGCAATGGCGGAAACAACAAAGTGAGGTTAGTTTTCCATTCTGCTTTTACAACCCTATGAGCACACAATATTCGAAGGACATTTCAAGAACATTTACAATATTCAATAATATTTTTTTAATATCTCTGTATGTCCGCCAAGAAAATATTTTCAAAATTTTTATTAACGTAAGATGATCTAGGTACAGTTTTTGATCGGACATATATAGAAAATTAAAATAATATTCTTTGCTTATAGGGAACTGACAGTGACATAACCTAGATGTTAGTTCATATCCGCCATTTCGCGTAGGCGCCATCTTAGATGCTTCAAGAAAGAAACCTTAAGCCGCGTTTTCAATTTCGTACCTTTGTTTGAACTTTTTGATGTTCCTCGCCGAGTTTGTTTTTGATTTCGAACTCTCGTTTTATAAATTTGTCTTCTCCGTTGTTAAAAAAGTAATCCCGGCATTGGGATTTGATCCAGTCGATGCGACAGTGAACTTTCTGTCGGGACCCAACAGCCGCGGCCCAATGTCGAGTGGCGAGCGTTTTCATGGAAACGGCGTAAGACTGAAAAGCAGAAGACATAAAAAAACTCGTGTTGAATTTAAAAACTAACCGAGAAGTTCATAACTAGCGAGCAGTTTATGGAAAAACTTCGTAATGGAATATAATTAAAAAAGTTTAAGCTTCAGCCAACGAATTTGCGCTTCCTCTCTCTAGGCCGTTAAGTAGTTTATTTGCGAGTTATCTTGTTTCTTAGTCTGTGTTATGTGTTGATAAATCATAGAAAAAATATTTTTAAAACAAACTCGAAGAAAAAGATATTTCAAACAAGATTTGTGTCAAATTATTGTTGAAACGAAAGTACGAAAAAAATATTCAGGCTAATCGTAAATGGTGCTTTTAGTAGTTCAAGATATGTACAAATAATTCAGACTAATTTTCGTCTAAATTTTCTTGCTCTTTCGAAAAAAAAGTGCTAATTACAAAACTTTGACAACTGAAATATGAAACCAATTCGAATATAATTAGAGACTTCTGAAAGTTGAAATGAGGAAATTGTATATCAACGTCACAACAACTGAAAAATTTCCCAGAACTCGATTTGGTTATAAAAAATGAGATTACATTTGTTTGAAAATCATGATTACTTTTATATATTTGTATAAATTTAAATAAAATTGAATTTCCGAAATATCATTAACATAACCTCAAAATCAACAAGCCGTTTAGTGGCATCAATTGGAACTAAATTACAATCAAATTTTGATGTTAAAACATTTTGAAATAATTTTTTAACAAAAATCTACACGTTAAACAAAATTTAAAAAAATTCCATTATAATATTTTACAAACAAATTCTAATTGTTTAATTAATCAGAAACAAGTTTATTCATTTTTGCATAACAATGTTTATCGAAGTTTGTTTAACTTTTATAATAAAAATATGCTAACATTGTTTTTTATAATATATAATAAATATGACTTATTTTATTAGTTTGACATAGATGAACTGAATTATTTATTACTAAACTAGCAAGTGTACTCTTAGTCGTGCGCAAAGACAAAGCTAAATAGGGCGAATCAATTCAAACGTCGGGCTTTCCAACAGCGTTCGGATTAAATCGATAAGTAGCACGGAGACAGAATCAATAAGCACGTTTCATTGTTTACATCTGGTTGCCTAACCTCCAAAACATCGGACCTCGCAACGTGCCGCTGCCAAGCCTCGTCGGCGCCATAAATCTCTGACTCCCGGCGTAAATTGTTGTGTGTGGCTTTAATGAATTCGGCCAATTGTTTCTGCTCCGCAGTCACCTCTACTTCCTTCTCCATCCTGTTTAGTTCTGCTTAGTTGTGTCGGTGCATTTAGCGTGTATATTCCCACACACTCACATTCCAACATATGATAATTTCTCTTTGCTACTTAAACGCATCCAAACATTCCGATTTCTTGCAACCTAACTTGTTCACGCGCTGATCACGTGATGTTCGGAGAACTGATATAATCGTTTTTCCCCTCCACTCCTGAAAACATCAACAAAAACATGAACAGAAGCAAAACACTACGGAAAATGTAAATACACTCAACCTCCCCTTCATGAAACAAATCAGGACCGGAAATGTTCTATGCTTGTAACAAATACTAAACTAAAATTTTTTTTTTCGGTAGTTTCAACTTAAGATAAATAAAGTTAGGTTATCTATATTGTTATCCGTGGCTTTCTCGCATTCAGTAGTTACAGCGGCAAGATAGTAAGAGTTAAATTAAGTGCGAGCTTGTCTGATCGAGACGAAAAAATAAATAAGAATTACTTATTAAATTTATAATCATCAAATCAAACATTATGACTTGTAATTTTCAATTATTTCAAAACATCTCGGAAAATGTAAAAACAAAGGGTGACTTTGAAACAAGTGTCAACAAAACAACCAAAAAAAAAACAAAATAAAAGGTTTTTCAGAGATGAATGTCAACAGAAAGAATAACTTTGTTATTATTTTCGTAGATAAATATCAAGGGGGAAATCAGGCCAGTTAGTCATCTCTTTTCGAACATACAAATTTCCAATATCGAAGGTTTGTCTATGTAAACAAACTTTTTTCTGGGAAAAAAGGCACAATAGAAAGTTAATTTCAAACATTTCACCACTTTTGTTTCGTACGTGTTACAGCAATATTTAAAGCAACTACAAATAACGATATATGGATGCTGGCAAGCTTTTTCGCTAGAATAATTTCATTGTTTTTGAATGATTCCCTTCGAAGCGTTGTTTAACAAACCGAATGTATAAGCAAAATTTAAAAACCTAAAATAGACTTTTGAACAAAACAATGTGCGGTAAAACGCAGAATGTTTATGATATACAGATGCGAGAGGCATATCGACCAAAAAAAGTATACCCAAAACAAAAAAAAAAAAAACACACAAACAAATGCTATATTCAATATTTGAAGTCGATAAAAAATGTAGATTTAATTTCAATATTCACTTAAAAAAAGTAAGAGCTGGGAAATAATTTTTGATATTTTATTTTCTTGCGTCGTTAAATATAAAATTCTCAATTAATATCGCACGTGAATCGGGGTTTTTTTTCAATTTAACAAATTCATAAGAATATCATCGAATTATAAATTGAAGATGATTGTAATTAACGGAAATGTATGCTAAAATTATAACGAATCCAATTATTTTCAGTATAATAAATTGACGAACAATATCATACAATTAAAAAGTTGAAAAGAAAATTTAATACGATTATGAATAATCTTCTAATGAAATATATATATATATATATATATATATATATATATAACTTATATATATATAACTTTGAAACATAATAATAATTTGTTGGCGTGAATGATCTGATTACTTGTTTTTCTCGTCTTTTTTTTCAGGATTATTGTGAGAATTGAAAAAGGAAACGTCTGAATCATCATAAAGTGTGTGCTGATATGAAAAGGACTCGATTACGTGCTTCATTAACATTTATCTTTCGAGTTGCATCAGATAATTGGCGCGACTAATCAGGCATAGTTGATCGGCCAAGAGCTTGGACCTGCTCAAATAAAAGCAGAGATGGATAAAGTTTTAATGGAAATTATCGCAAGGTTAATGGGAACAAGAAAATTCAGTAAACTCTCTGATGGAAGTGCGTCGGAGTGCTCTATTTTTGATCACCGTTTACGTCTCACCAAAGCGCCACCTCATCTACTTGTCCGACTAAATCGATGTTTTTCACTCCAAGCTTACATTCTCAAACGTATGCTAACAAGTAAGATTTCCCAGCTATAGTTTATACCTTCGATTGGCTTTCATTATATCCATTTTGTTTCAACGTTAACCCGCAATTCAATTCAGTATTGATTTATTAAGTGAAAACCAAAACAAATATCGAAAGACATGTTTTTAATCCGACTGAAAGGATAAACATTGAGATGAAAATTTGGACAAAAATGGAAAACAAACATTTTGACTGATGGAAAAAGTAGATTTGTCCCGAAAGAGATGTCAACAATGAGAATATCATTTTAATTCATTCTATCGAACTATCAACAAATTTGATACACGTATAGTCAATTCCAAAAATGACTAACATTTTTTCACTATGAAAATAAACAATTGGTATGTAAATATACCCTAGTAAAAAGGATCGTATATTGTCCATATATAAATAATATATTGTTAATATATTAATTTCAAATCCATATATATTGACCATATATGGCCAATATATGAACAATAAATCATTCATTTTTAAAAATTGCTAATGTATTGTTAATATATTGTCCATATATGAAGATTTTTAATCATATATGATCATTATATGGTTAATATATGACCGATACATTGTTAATATATTATCTATATATTGTCCATATGTTGTGCATATATTGACAATATATGATTTGCTGAAAATAATATATGCACAATATATGATCCTTTTTACTAGGGCATTTCAAGATATAATTGGAATAACTACTTTCAGTTCCTCATAGCCATTAAAGACAACAACAATAACAAAATATGAACAAATATTAAAACATTCAAAACAATTGATGTAAATAAACAATACAAAAATCATTTCGAACATTGTAAACGACAAATTTTGTTTGTTTATAATATTCGAAGTTATTTTTGTTTTGATGTTTATTTAGTAAACATTGTGAGTCAGACAAATTTATTTTGAAAGATATAAACAAACGGTGAAATCCTTTTGATGTGGAAAGATGCGACAAACGTCGTAATAGAGTCAGATTCAATTGTAATAAACGTTCGAAATTGATTGACATGGAAATCGATCTGAAAGATGGGTCACTGCATATTCATAGGTCATAGGGCTTTTGAAGTAGCAAAACAATATTTGCCAGTCGACTGTTTGGTGCGATAAAATAATCGACCATGACGAGCTTCGAGGATTTTTAATGGAAAAATCTGATATGGGCACAAAGTGAATTTTTAGTTGAAAAACAACGTTTCCGGAACGCGCACAACTGTGCGCACCGTCCCGCTAATGAAGACTTTTGCGATCAAACTCTCTATGTTTGTTGCAAATTACGTTAAATACAGTCTGCGTTAATTAATTCCATCACATGCAGAATTAATTCCATTTACAACATTGTTATTGAACGAAACATTCTCATCATTACTGCGCTTGGCACTTGGGCAACAACAAAAAAACGTCTCTTTTTTGTAAAAGCAGAAAAGAGACTGTAAAAGGTTTATCGAAGGTTTGATTTGATTAACAACAGAACAATGTAAATTATTATTAACATATTATTATTTTTGATTCACAATTCCTTAGTAAAAAGGATCATATATTGTCCATATATTGTGCATATATTGACATTGTACCGGTCATATATTGACCATATATGATCAATATATAAACAATATATGGATTTGAAATTAATATATTAACAATATATTATTTATATATGGACAATATATGATCCTTTTTACTAGGGTTGTTTATATAGTATCTTGCGAGTTGGGATAAGAGTTATGAAAATGATAAGATGAAATGTACTTTTTTTGTTTGATAAAAAATTGTCATGAGAGGGAAAAACAAGTGTCTTAAAAGGATTTCGTACAATCGAAAAAGTTCTAAAAGTACGGAGAATCAAAAATGGATCTAATAATAAGAATGTTACATTTGTCACAAGCGACATTACAGCGCGGGATGTGGCAACCGATCATAAACGCCAATTTGATTTCAACTTGTTTTATCACTTCTTTCAATATTCAGTATGATCGGGATTGTTTTTTTTTGTTCAGCATAAAAAGCGCGAATTTTTATTATTCCCTTCAAATGTACGATTTTAATGAAAAAATTTTTTTATTCCTTATCCATTTGTGAAATTGAGATTCAGCAAAAAGAAATCATCTTTCAAAGACCAAACAACAAAAAATGAAAATAAAAAGAAAAGTGTAATAAAAGAGAAGATAACAAACATTACCAGACTGTCAAGTTGATATCAACCGAAAGGAACCTTATCAAAAATTAATGAAACGTTTGAAATCCTGACGTGAAATCCTTCGAATTGAAGGCGTTTTCGCCTTAAGATGGTGCGCTGTAAATAAACAGAATTTCAGCGTTCTGGATATCTTGGGATGAATGTCACCGGGATACGTCCTCAGTTGTTACTCCAACTGACATAAACACCTGAAAACTAACGGCAGAGCGTATTATTAAGTCAATATACTTTGTGTGCTTAAGTTGAAAAGAAATGAAATGTTGTGTTGTATTTGCTCTGACAATGATGCGCACGTAAAAACGTCCAGACTTTTTGATATATTTTTCTTCAAAATGGCATTTAACATCAACTTTTATTAACTGCATTTGAACAACATTTTCTTATTACAAAATTTCAAAAGAATGTTTAAATAAAAAAAATTATTAATCAAATAAGCAGCTTCATTATTTGTTATTAATGTTATAAACAATTCCTAATAAAAAGGATCATATTATTGTCCATATATTGACAATGTATCGGTCATATATTGACCATATAGTGGTCATGTATGATTAAAAATTTCTATATATGGACAATATATTCACGCTATATTGACCATATATGGTCATTATATGAACAATACATGGATTTGAAATTAATATATTGACAATATATTATTTATATATGGACAATATATGATCCTTTTTACCAGGGATTCAACAATCAATTTGAGTTTAGTAGAATCAATTTTTTTTTTCATTTCATAAGCGAAAAAAAAAGGTTATCATGTGTTTAGTAAGCTTTTTTTTTTCCTTTGTCACTCAATCGAAAAAGACATTGTATACGAGAAGGCCCTAAAATGAATCTCTTAGCCGGTCAAAAAATGCTTTGTAATACGCGGTGCATTGTACTCTCGTTTGGAGAGTACAATGCATCCTAGATCGCATCCTATTGGCACTCCATTAGATTCGACTTCCGGATATTGGGGCGCAAAAATATGAGTATAAATTGTTTTTCTGTTAACAAATAATGAACTTTGCGGAGCAAAAAGAAATAATGGCTGTGGATATTGGATTGTTTGTTATCTTACTTTCACTCTTCTATAGATAAACTGAACACACAAAAAAGTATAACAAAATTGCCCACAATTTAAATTTTCTTTCTGTTATCATTTCATTTATAACTGATAAGTTATATAACAGATGAAAGAAAACAAAAAGCACTTTTTAATGGCAGAAAATTGTGCAAATTAAAGAATGTGAAAACACAACAAAATATCCAAGATTGTTGTAAATGAAAAATATTATGGAAAAGAAAATGAGTCAAAAAGTATGACTCTATCAAAAACTTGAATGCTTTTTAATTCGAAGATGATAAATTGCTGGAAAATTATTTTTGAGATAGGGCGTGACGAATTACTGAAGATGAATTTCAGAAGATAAGTCGTAAGTGATGGATTATAGAAGTGAAATCAAAGCTTGTGTAGTGTTGCGAGAGACAAATTTCGAATGACGGGTCATGCAAATTTTATGACTTTTCATGATGAAGTGCGAAGGTAATAATGAAAGCAGTAATTTTGCATTTTTAAACAAAAAGTTAACAATCAGAATGAAAGAAAAAATAAATAATAAAACATAAACTCAATCGAGTCATCAAACTTTGAAAATCAAAGTTACAAAAGTGAACAAACTTTTAATAATTTGAGGTTATAATTTTTTGACGCGACACAGTTTCGTTGGCGAAAATGTATCGCGCGAGCGGATCATCCTCATGCAAGATTTATAATATCAGACGGGTGAAATTACGTTGCCCGCTGCCAAGGTTTTTGCCTGGCTTTGCGATTTATAGTATTCATTTGAGGATCCTCTGTATACAGTGTGATTATCTTCGTAGTGCAAAAATTAACTTCATTAGTGTCTTTGGTTTGAAACATTTATGAAAAAAGACATTTTTTTTTCTCAATTTTTTATTACAAAAACAACAATCAGAAGAAATTTTGACAAAAGTAAACATTGAAATTCAACGTATTTTATTCAAGAACCAGACAATGTTTGTTTACGTTTATGAAAAAAGTATAAAAAAATTGGTTTTGTGTTTTGTAAAAGGTCAAGTTCAAAGCCAAAAAATTTGACTTGAAAAATCTAAAACAACAAAGTAAACAAACCCAACCTGTAAGTTTTTAAAACAGAAAACAGTCTTATTTCTTGAAAATGTAAACAAATAATTTGGGGTAAATGTGTCAACGAAGGAAAAGATTACAGGAATGTTGTATTGTATATAAACAAAAGTGGAATCCTTGTTGGTAAAAACAAAACAAAGAATTTAAGCAGAAACATTTTTTATTCTTAGAAATGTGAATAAACAGAAAGATTTAGAAAACAAAAGAAAGATTGGAATATAGTGAGCTTTTCTTTTTGTTTTATGCACGGGCGATGGAAATATGATCGTTTTAAGCTTGTTAATTGCTGCGAACTGTAAACACAAACGCGGATTTCGTAGAATTCAAAATGGATATTCATTAATGGTCATAGCAAATCGCATTAGCATTGCTTGTTGATGATAATGTTACGAGAAAAACTCTTTGATGTCGCTCTCTGTCTTTGATCGAATGCAACGAGTGAGCTTGTAAGTGATAATTACACTCCAAAATTCAGAGCTGTAATATTAAACTCAAATCGTTGACCGATCAAACGACATTTTTTTTTTTGACTTTGCAAACCCCTTGACTACGATTTCCATTTATTTTCGATTTAAAATGAGGAAGCCCTCTAAGTTTATTATTTTTAATTTGCAGTGAAAATTCATTTCGCAAGAAACCACTTTGTAAATTCAAATTATAAGAACAGGCTTCTCTTTTGTTTTTCAACGTTGTAGAAACAAAAGGATGAACATTTCTTTTATATATAAAAATATCAAGTTTTGTATTTATAAATATAACATGAAAGATTGTTATCAGTTTATGGAATTTATGTTGATGACATTTTTGAGATTACAGTTTGCACAACAGTTTTCAAACATTCAAACTTTGTCGATTCTGGAATAAAGTATTTCTAAACTTGAGAAATAGTAACAAAAACAATACCACGATAATAAAAGACAAATAAATATAACGTAACGTATAAAATTTGTATTGTTATTTAATATAAATAGTAAACAATGAAAAAAACAAACAATACAAATTTCTATTGTTTCATCTGACTTTTAAAACCAAAACAGTTTTTGTTTTCGGTTTCTACTCTTGAAATAACCTACAATATCTCACTCTTGGTTTGAAAACAAATTGTCTGTTTTGTGAAATGTCATGCACACGAGAGAGTACGTTCAGTCAAGTCTTATACTTTTCGTTCGCAGGCTCATCAGATGGGGCTAACGAACGTCCCCCTCCTACCCCGGTCAAGTAGCATGCTCCTGTCGTGTCGTTGTCGCAAATCCGAGGGGTTCCGAGAAACACCGTACTCCATACTCCAAAGTTCTGATCTTTTACAAGCGAAAACTCTCGAGTGTTGGAAGGAAACTGTCTATGCCGATTTAACAGATAATAATTATTTGTCGTAAGTTTCTTATTTTTTTTTACCATTGTTTTAGTTCATTAATTTGACCTGATGTTATTGTTGGAAACATTGGTTTTACAAATTACAAATTTGGTATTCGTTGCGGTTTTCGATTGACTTCATTTTCTGCAGTTTATATATATATATAAAATAAATACAAGACGAAAAATGAAAACAAACAAAACATTTCTTTTTTCATGGGAATGTAGATCAACACAATATTTTAAAACATTATTTGTATTATGTTTTTATTGTTTATTGTTTTTTTATTATTTTTTTGTTGAAAATATGAATACATTGTTAATTGTTCTTATCGACTATAAATGAAAATATGTTACATGGAGAACTATTTCTGAAGTTGCGTGCACGAATGTAAAACATTTGCAAGAGCGAACTAGACGTGATTACATAACACCGAAATTAATGAGTTACAATGTTAACTAAGTTTTAGTGAAATTAGACGAGCTGTGCTATTTAATTATGCATATATATTTTTGTTTGACAATTATGAAAAATTATAATAAATGTTGAACAAAATACACAGTAGAAGCTATAAATTTTGAGTCTCACATATTAATTGCAAAATTTTGTAAACATGAAAATGTTTTAATAATATCTTTTTACTTTCCATTTAACTTCATTAACCCTTCACGTACTGACGTGTATTTTGGATGGTCGGTATCGTAGGCTCGACGGATGTTTCGACTCGTAAACAACGTTTGTAATAGATTTTTTGATAAATCATGATTGGAAATAGTAATGAATACACATTTCATAGTCTCTAGTTTATTACTCTTTTTGAAACGTTAAAAGACATTAAAAATTGCTACAAATAAAAAATTGCAATAGCAACAAAATAATAGATTAGTAACCTGACTTGGGAACTAAAGGGTAAAATGAAAAATTCATTATCCCATCATTTCAGGAACATAATAACAATATTTAAATGAATTTTGATTATACACTTTGATCAAACATTTGTATAAACGATTTTACTTCATAGCAAATTAAAATTTCTCGGAACATAAAATTTGAACGATCATATAAATGCTTCTCACTAAAGATAATGTGGATTTGTTTAATATCAATTAACAATAAAATTACAAACTAATTTAATAATAAATACAAAACAAAATAATAAAAGAAAAGCGTATTTTTTTCACTTATTTCAGACATGTTTACCATAAATTATTAAAGGTTAATGGTCCCCTAGTTTTGGAGGTGAAGGTTAATAGTAGGCCCCATTGTTTGTTTACATTCTGTATCCAAAAATAATATTAAATTGTGCTATATATTCCTTCATTGTTTTATAATCGCGCTCTTCTCATGTTTCGTATAGTGCAATGGTGCAATGTTTATAAACAAAGTCTCTAACTCCGTGACATTTTTCCGTCCAGATTTTATATCACCTTAAATGCGAAAAAACAAAATCAAAACAAATACAAACGAGCGTCGTTTACTAATTACGAAAAAAAAAAAAAAAAACAAACAAACAAAACAAAAGAATCTAAGCGACACGCATCCCCCGGTCATTCAATAAAGACATAACCTGAATTTACAATTTCAAAATTCACCCCAAAAGAAAAGACCTAAATCTCATCTTGCAAAAGTTTCTCATGTCGTTACACATTTGTGTATGTGTGTGTGAGTCTGACTGTGCAATGTACGTCTGTGGTGCTGTGTTTTATACGAATTGTCCGTTGGAGTTTAGCAACCCAGAAGGTTCATGGACACGTAACCGCGTATCCCTTGAATCGTAGACGGTGTCGAAGCTCGCGAGCACACATCTACTCGCAGAGAGAGAGGGGGGGGGGGAGAAGACAAACGATTTTATCACGAAAAATCAGGAACCGAGACGAAATCTAGGACTGGGCGCGTGCGCACACGTCAGGGGGCGCCGCTTTTTGCACGGTGGGGTGTTGTCGGCAAGGGTGGAGGTGTCGGGCGCCAGTAACTACAGAACCGTCGTCGAGTGAGCGTCGACGCTCAGCCGCACGGCCGTTTTTTTTTTGCGCATGCACTTGGCGCGCTTTTCAGTCCGGTTAGCAGTGTGTCGTTGGATCAGTGTCACGAGTGAATGAGTACAAACACGATTGTGGCGCGTGTGTTCAACGTGGTTAGTGTGCAAGTGCCTGCGAGGGCCACGCCGTTATCGACGGGCACTGCGAGATGGGTGGCGAACGATACGACCTAAGCCGGCCGCGTTGACCGCACCGCAATAACCAGTGCCCTCAATGGAGATTTAGTTCCGCAGTTCCTGCATCCAAGGTACACCCCCTCCTTTCCACTCGAAACCCAAAAACATTCCTTTCTGGGGAATTCCTTTCCTTTATAGAAAAAGGAGGAAGTTGGGATCCTAAAATTAGCTGAAAATTTTTTTTCTCCGACTGATGTAGATGTATGTGTCATTGGGTGTCTTTGTTATTGTCGCGTGTAAACATGAACGGTCATGTTTGTCCGAGTTGTTTTGGGGGCATAGTTGAGTGGCACGAATGTTGTCATTCATCAAAAAATGTTTTTTTTTTTTTCGTACTTGGCCAGAGACACTGCCATGTTTCCTGATTAGGAGAATGAAAAATCGACCGTCTGGTGGCGCACGAAGCGCAACGTAGTTTTTACTTGGATCATCAACAACAGTGGATGATGTCGGTGCAAGATGTTTTTGCCATTTGATTTGTATTGAGAATGTAGTCGCTGATTGGCTGAGGATGTAGTTATAAGAAACCTTGAAAATTGTTGGAATGAATTCGAATGAAATCCTGAAGGATATCATAACGAACGATGCAATTGCCAGATGAGTATAAGCAATAAAAGAAGTAGAACTGTAACCGAAGTTGGGCTCCCTTTGGAGATGACGCAATCGTGATTTCGCTGACGGGAGGAGATTGTTTGAAAAAGTCGGTCTTTGAGCATCAGACGACCGGTAATTCAAGTTACAGATTTGGATCATTGATTCTCTGGTGTTCCGACGAAGCTGCCGCAATTCTTCTGCGAGGATGAAACAGAGTGGAAGATTGTGACTGTGCCTCTCTGGGAGGGCGCATCTGTCTTAACTGAAATACACGAAAGATTTTGTCATACGAAACAGAGGACGAACCTAAGACGCAAACGGATGGAGCAATTATACAAAAAGTCTCATATCCTGGCATTAGCTCTCTCGGGTTTGCAATTTTTGGACGGGTTTCAAGTTTGTTCTTAAATCAAATAGCTTTTAGACTGTTTGTGTAAACTGGATGGATTCGTTAAGTCGAGACAGAGTCGTGGATTGAAGATTTATCAAAACGTATGCCGGAAGCATGGCGGGTTATTAGTTAAGACAATCAAGCACAAATAATGGATCCGAGAATATGGAATTGCTTCGTTATAACCGGTTGGAGTTATTATTCATGATTTCAAATGAAGTCATGCTGTCTTAATGAGTCTGCCGGTGAAATTCTATGGACATCGACTATGACATGAAATCAAGTTGATGTTGGAGCACGAGATAAGTGTCCTCACCCATTTACAACAGATAATGGTCTTATTTAGTTTTGCTCCGTTGCGACGATAGAGACGTCACTCGAACTCATATAACATTCCGGGACCCTAGTTGGAAATACTATTCTCTGTTCGAGTTGACATCATTTTTCGTCTGGTAAACACGAAGATGCAAGAATATGCATGCCAACTTACCGACTGACAAAAAAAGAGAATAATCACGCCTTTAACAATAAGAAATATCGCCTAACTTGGCTTCTACCCTGGAGATGCGATAACTTTGAATCATCCGAGCACCAAAGCGACGCGTTTGGTGAAAAGCATCCCCAACTTGGATGTGGGCTTCTCGACTTATATTCCCCGTGGGACATACGGGCTCTATGAGTAACTGTAATTCTTCACCGACCCGACGTATGCGAAAACTCGAGATCTTTTTCAATTTGCTTCCGATTTTGGATGGCTGATGGGAACTTGGAATATTTCTCAACATTAAGACGAAGTTATATTTGCTTTTTGTACCTCAATCGGAACTGAATGAAAGCCGACAGGTTCTCGCGTTTTTGTCGCGAAAACCGTAAGCCAAGAGGCGCGAATGCGAAATCGTGCAATCCCATCAGTTGGTCAACCAAGGCTTTCCTCTGGCCGACGCTCTTGAAAACAAATCTGCGGCTCGCCGAAATCCCTACCAAGGCAACGCCGTGGCTTTGAATTTTTTAACAGTAGTGATGAACCCGTGACGCATTTCAAGTCTGATGCGCGTGCACTGCTCTTCTGTGGCGCAGACTGGCGAATGGTGTAGGTGGGATTAACCGAACGCTTAACATGACAACCATTGGCCGTATCAGAATTCTAAATATGCATCTAAATTTGAAATATTCATAGGAGATATCGATAAGAGATAAAGTACACGAGAAAATGTTAAAAATGTTATACAAAAATTTTGCTACTATTTTAGAAGACCTTCGTTTTTGGGATTGACCTAAAAATGGGTTATATTTGTGATTTTTATGTCGGTTATATAATCGCGTAATTGGGTGAATCGCCGGAGTTAAAAATCATTATTACCAAACTCTTTTCATTTTGAACGTCAAAAGAATTCTCGTAAAGGCCAAATGTTGATCATTTTGTCATTAATCAAACAATTTTCTGATAAGTATGAGCAGGAACACATCAATCAGATACTTTTTGTTTTTATGTTCCAAATCATATTAAAAAAGTTATTTGTTTAGTTTGAATGGTGCACATCAAATGTACAACTTTTTTAATAATTGGAACATTTATATAAAATGTATATTTTTTTTAGGATGAAGGAACACTGTACCTTTCATCTAAAAAAAAAAGAAACGATAAGAAATTGTTTATACATAACTGTTTAAGCGCATATTTCATAGATTGAAAACTTATGACTCTTTAAAAAACACGAGAAAAAATTAATTAACAAACATCAAATGTAAAAATACCTAATAGTGTGACCTAATAGTTCAGAGTTCTGAATAAAGATAAAGTTGATTAACAATTCTTAGTGTCTGATGACAAAGCCGTTAACACTCAACAATTTAAAAATTTTTAGAATTCTGAATGTACTTTGAATCACTCATACATTTCTACTTCTCAAACTGGTTAGGGTTAATTGAATTTTTAAAGATTTTCAATAAAAATGCGTTCATTGTAAACGATATTTCAATGACAAAAATATTTCTACAACAAAAAATGAAGAGAAATATTAAAAACATTCTATAAAAAACTTGTTCTTCTTGTAACTTAGAATGGTTACTAGAAAACGTATTTATCATCTCATAAAAATGACGTTAAATTAAATGGGTTCGGATTTTTTTTTAAAGCATTTTGTAAAAGCAAGTGCCAATCCGTTTTGCTTTATAATCTGTCAATTTACATTCAATAATCTAAGATTATGGAGGCATTCTCGTCAGATGATGCACAATTCGCTGAAATTGTTCTCGTTCGATGTCTGAACGCCCAACAAATAAAAGTCAGATAAGCTGAATTGCATACTGCCTTCGGCAATGCGATTCACTGAGATTTATGCAACTGACGGACGCGTCGCGCTCATGCTAAACGAAATTATGGTCTTACGGATAAACATCCCGATAAGCATCTTACGTTTTGATCTCGCGATTGATGCGCTGTTGTTGCTTTATATACGCCGACGAATGAAAACGTACGAGAGACGCTGTTCCGATCAAATTTGTTTGCTTCGATTTTCGCTTAGCATCAGAATTTCAGTCAAACGGTGTGTCGGACAGTGACGGTAACTCGACGTTTTCGTTACACGCGGATAAAAATCGAATTGTTCTTATGAATAAATTTGCCAGTGGGTGCAAAATCTGAGCGTTATTGAATTTTCCGAGGGGAAAAAAGCCAGAACATAACCTTAATTTACTTCCGAATGACCAAGAGGACCTCTGTCGGGGAAATGTCGAACTAAAAACAATTAGGAGGAAAGTTTCGAAAAAGTGCAGCCAACTTTAAAAAATTGAAAATGAACCAACAGTGCCATCTTTCAGGCTTGCCAATTAGTCAGTATGCTGATTCAGAGTTGGAATGTTTTTAATATTCTGCTTTTCACATTAAACTTCATTGGATATGAATGTAACGGATAAATGTTGTCTGAAACAATGTTGCTTGATCGAATTAAGCGAGTTGCGCTAACTAGACTGCTAATGCCATAATTAAGATTGCGAGAATTCCTTGGTCTTTTAATTATTTACAATTAAAACGACGCAAGGTGGAGCCACTTGAGTTACGGCACCCCAATGAAAACGCGCCGAGGGATTTTGATTTGCCGTACTTATTCCAACTTTAAAGGAATTTACAGTCGAACTGGCCTTATAGTTGCAGAAGACCTGACAAAACATTTCTGCGACGCAATAACACAACTTGCTCGGCCGGCTGTTTAAGATGATTTATATATCTTTGAAAATGAAATAATCGAGCGCTTTTCTAGAACTTTTCTGAACATTTTTGTCATATCCTTGGGAAAGAACAAACATTATTGTTCAATGTATATAGTTATAGTTTAAATTGAGTGATACAAAATTAGATCAATCTTTAAATTACAAATTATAATTACAGTGTAAAGTGATATTGAAATATAACTAAATAAAATGATGTAAATTTGATGTTGAAATGATACATCAAAATGGATCCAAGGATTATAATCAGGAGACACGACAGTGTTTTTGGCCAAGTACAAAATTTGACTTCATCACAAAGAACCGTCATTAAGGTGATTTTGTAGTAGAGCTTACCCCATCAAAAACGGGGGAGGTTAGTGAGAAAAATTCACTGCTCAAATTATTCTGAGCAGTGAATTTGTCTCAGTAACTCTCACGATAATTTGAACTTTTTGGACCTTTTATATCAGGTATAGTATGTACCTAGTAAAAAGGATCATATATTAACAATGTATCGGTCATATATTGACCATATAATGATCATATATATGATTAAACATTTCCTTACATGGACAATATATTGACAATAAATTAGCAATTTTTAAAAATGAATTACTATTGTTCATATATTATCAATATATTCACAATATATTGACGTTATATTGACCATGTATGGTCAATATATGAACAATATATGGATTTGAAATTAATATATTGCCAAGGGTATTAGTTTGTATGTAGTATATATGGACAATATATGATCCTTTTTACTAGGGTATTAGTTTGTAAGATATTTCAAAATACAATGCTAACTCAAGATACGTTTTCGCGTAACTTCAATTTTGCAAATTAAAGTTACGCGAAAACGTATCGATAAATGGCGTTTCGTCGTTTGTATAACGTCAGAGTTAAGTCTGTTGTGATTTGACAACCAAAAGGTTGAGACTTGTTTACATCAGGAGCAAATATTTGCTATTTTTGTCATCCGTGTCCGACATTTTCGTTCAACTTCAGGGTTTCTTTTTTTTTTCAAAATCCAGCCGTGTTTACTCAATCACTGAACTTAACTTTTCCTGATAATTATTTGCAAATGTCAACACCCCGTGAATCTTTTCTGTATGCAAAACGATTCTCTGCGATACTTTTCTCCTGTTTGTCCTTGCCGGCTGAATTATTTATTCGCTAAATAAAGAATCGTGCCGTGTTTGCCCGGCAGCTACAAGAGCTCAATTAATGACCCCACCACACCCCTCTAATTGATAAAAAGTTTTTTTTTTTTTTTTTTTCAATGAAAAATACGTTCCTAAATGATTGCCAAAGAAAATCTGTCGAATTAAAACATTAATACGAATAACGACGGTCTGCTTTGAGTAAACACAATTGCGTTTACAATCCCGCGACCTTGGAATCCTTTCAAAGAACAAACAGCAAACGATTCTTGTTAATTAAAAACAACACAACAAGTCGTTTTCTTTATATTTCTTCTTCTTTCTCTTCTTTTTTGTGCTCAACTTCTTTTGCGTTTGCTGAATATGCATTTTTTTTATTTTTGTCTTCCTTTCTTATTCTCTTTAGTAATCCGCTGAGAGTAATTTTGCAAATGAACGAAAATTTGATTCGAATGGAAAACGATTTTAAGTTGGAGCTCGTATACTGTTTTTTTTATTCGACCGGATAAAAGTTACATCCCCAAGTCCCCAGTGTGTGTGTGTGTGTGTTTGTATGTGTGTATAAAGAGGTATACAAGCAATGACCGTTTATTGATTCGAGCCGAGTGATTTTTTTCTCCGTCTGCTCCGCGTTGTTGTTTTCGTCGTCTTCATTGTTTCTATAAATAAAGCACGAACCCGACGAATGGAGATTTATTTCTCCTGGCTTTTTCCTCCCCAACTATGCGCGCGAACGTTGAAAGTGTTGTCAGAGTGTTAAACGTCAAAAGTGTCGGCAAAAGAGATGTCTCGGCGATGTCAGTGCACTCTCCTTTGGTATAACGACACAATCGATGACGGGGCAACGTCACGACAAAAAGGAAGAGCAATCGCGGCGTTTGCTCGGAATCAAAATTTTGAACGTTTCAAAAAGCACGAACATAGCAGTTTCAAAATAAAAAACAAACAAATTTGAGGTTAGAAAAGGCGGGAGTAAAATTGTCAAGTTTTGAGGTTAAGTAACGGAAAATTGTTTCAATTTGAAATGGATAGAAAAAAAGAATAAACAAGAAAATTGAATAGCGGGATAAAATGGTAAATCAAATTTCGAGGTTATAAAGCGCGGGAAAATTGAATGTGTTATAAATAAGAAAAAAAAGCAGCAATAAAAAAGGTTGGAAGTGGATATTAAAATTAAAAAAAAAAATGTTTGAAATTAAATGAAAAATAAGGGAGATATAACATATGCGAGAATAATTTAGAGGGCGCGCGTGTCACGTTTCGCGGCATTAAATTTGTATAAACTTGAGCGGGAGATGATTTTTCTCGGGACACATTTTGTGAATTCTTCGATGCTTTTCAGTTGCATGGAGCACGACATTTGTTACCGACTTTTTTATCCGCGCCTTTTCAAGCGTTCGCGAATTCACGGAATTCGCGCAATGCACTCTCCGCTGCTTGTGCAACGTCTTTCAAAATAAATAACAAACACGAACGAGCATTAAATTAAGAGTTCGTTCATAAGTTTTCTTTTTTTCCTTGCATCGAGCTCCTCTTGGCGTATTGTCAATTTGAAATTTCTTTTCTGTCGCGCCACTTTTGCATTTTCCGCGTTTTTTTTTTTTTTTTTTTTTTTTTTTTTTTTTTTTTTTTTTTTTTTTTTTTTTTTTTTTTTTTTTTTTTTTTTTTTTTTTTTTTTTTTTTTTTCAGAAAAGCTCAGAACGATGTTAAATCGAGAAAATTTTTGAACTTACAGACGACATAAAAATAATTTTACCATATTCTTAACCAATCTAATACGTAAAATTGAATTTCGCGATTCAAAGTGTGACGCGAAAGCATGCATCCAAAGAAATAAATTGCAACTCGTCGATTCGTGCTTTGTGGGATGCGTTGCGATTCATCTTTTTTCTGTATCCTCTCGCTCTTTTTATCTATTTTTTTTTTACTTTTCTCCGTTTCACGTGGACTATTTCTTTCTCTCTCGTTGGGGCAATGGACTAAGATGTAGACTATAAATACAAAGAGCGAACCTTCTTAAACGCAGCTATGAATTATTAAAATAATTATCAAATCATAACTATGCTAAAAATATTTTAATTGAGAATAAACTAGGAAATTTAATTGTTGAAACAATTTAAATAACGTTTTGTATTATTTGTATCAAAAACTATTGCAATTTCTGTCTTTAAAATTCCTTCTCAAAGAGCGCTAACTCTAAAAAAAAGTAACTTTGAAAAAAATGTTTTCATTAAATTGTATTTTACTTTTTGCATGAAAAAGTTTTACTTGAACAATTTGTTTTCACTGATTAATTAATCATATTTAATCAACACAGCTCCACATTCTATTTTTCAACTGGACAGTGTTTAAGTTGTGACAAAAGCAACCGTCATTAGCATATCGCCAGAAAAATATTTTCTGATTTGCAGAGCTAATCAACCGATAAATGAATTGTGATTTATTGGTTAATGAGGGTAAAAATTTGACGTTTCATTTTTGATTCATCGGTTGAAAAATTACCAGCTGTGAATCAAGCCGAAATAACGCTTTATTGATTTGTTGCCAACGACGCTGTTTGATTTGAAATCAATCATTAGGGCGAGTTATACGCGACAGCAAATAAAATTTGAAATCCAATCAAAAATTAGACTGAAATTTTAGTGAAAGCAAGAAAAAATGAAATTTAAAAACTTGATCATGTTCCATAAACAGATTAATAAAAGTGGAGGGGGGGGGGTGTGTTTCCCCGAAATGAAGGCGGGTGACAGATGACATTTCGAAATTTGAATGCCGAACAAATGAAACAATTTGTATGTAAAGCGTCGAATGTTGAACAGGAAAGCGTATTTTTTAAGCCAGCAGTGTTGACTCAATTAATGTCAGTTTACGTACGCAGAAATCTTGATTGTACGCTTTGTGCTCCCGCGGGGAAAATGTACACGATCGCGGACACGAATTTTTATTCGGCAATGCTAATTAGTTGCCATTGTGCGCACGAAAGTGCACTAGACGAAAAATTCTACGAGTCAATTGACGTTCAACTTAGATGCGATTATGATTCGCAAAAAAAAAAAAAAAAATTGACGCTCTTTGTGAGGACACTTTGGGAACGGAATGCGTAATCGATTACCCCACTCTGCTTCCTTCCGTGACCCTTTCGCTCCATTTTACTTCGCTTTTCCGAGTACGAATTGAATTCATTACAAACCGACTTTTGTCAATATTGAATCGCACGGAGGACAAAAATTCCGCGACGCCTCGACAATACGTCTTGTATTTTTAATAAACAAAATTAAACGCTATTTCTCCCCGCTCTGTTAACAAAAGTTGTTTTCCATCCAAAGGGAATCAATTGAAATGAATATCTCATTTGTGAATAAAGAAAGTTACGTTCCTTTTTCAAAAAAACCGTCTTTGGAAAAAATTGTGATAAAATCATTGATTCCTGCCCGAGTGTGAAAAACGGATATTTTCCTGTCGAGGGAGCAAAATGAGCTATTTTCCAACTAGTGAGTAAACCGATCGCTTCTCCCACTCGGAGAGAAAGTAAATACTTTTCCAACTTGAAATAAATTCTGGTGTAAACTGGTGTAAGAGCCCCAGTAGAAATTTAATTCGGGCCCTAAGTAGGGCTGCCTTTCAATCTAGTCCGGCACCTATAGGGCAAGAATAAGGTTAAAGTGAGGCTTTTGTCCGGCGTGTAATGCCTCCTCTTTATTTAGCCGAAATCGGCAAACAGAAATGAGCCTTAACTAGGTTCAAGGTTCAAATACGTTCAAAATAGTGAACCGAACGTTCTAAAATATTTAATAATACAGAATAATAATAGAATAAATTTAAAAAAATATAATTTAAAATTCACCCAGAAAATATGTTTTTTACCTCAATACAAGATTGAAGTATTTCAAAAATTGCCGAAAATTAACTTTTCTGCAATTTCGGTAGAGTCCAGTAGAACACGCTTACAAAAGTCTTAGAAATAGTAGCCGAACCACCTCTTTTATATGCCCGTGAGGAATCAGACTACTTGCAGTGAAAAAAAATAAGGTGATACAGCGCCACCTACCAGAATAAATGAGAAACATGACGCTATTATTTTAAATTAAAGATTTAATATGTTCATAATTTTAGCTATCAAATTTTTTGATAACAATAAACACTTATATTTTATTTTCCATGGAAGAAAAAATATAATAATTTTCCAAATTTTTTCAAACTAATTCAAACGAATTAGCATGTAAAGACATTTTTATTTTAGCGTAATTAGGAAAACCAAATTTTGCCCAGAATTAAATTATTTCGTTAAATATAACAAGGCCCGAATTCAGCCTAATTAGGCCCGAATTTCGGCGATTTAAAGGGGAGGCATTACACGTCAAACAAAAGCCAGAATTAGTTTTTTTCAATTTATTTTTATGGGCCTAAGTAGGGCCAAATAAGGTGAGCCCAAACAGGGTAAATCTATATTGGCAATGTATAGGTCCAACTTTGGCTT